>BPLQ01004737.1:396756-560927 GCA_021605075.1 Caerostris darwini
AAAATTGATTATCGTCTTTTATTTTGCCGTCTGGATTTTAATAACACTACGCAACCTTTACAATACCGCCACATACTTGGTGACCCGTGAATTGTTTGCAAACAGTGAATTATTTACAAAATGACTGAATCTAATGAATCGGCGAAAAAAGATGAAGTAGCGCGGGTAAGTGTCAAAATACCTCCTTTTTGGGCAGAAAAACCAGAAATATGGTTCTTTCAAGTTGAAGCACAGTTTTCAATTTGTGGAATAACAGCCGAGGATACAAAATTCAACTACTTAGTTTCGCAATTAGAACCGAAATTTGTTGAAAGTTTGTGCGACATTATAAGTAATGATAATAGAACAAAATATACCGCTGCTAAAGAACGTTTGCTGAATACTTTTAAAGAAAGCGAAAATAAGCGTCTTCAAAGACTACTTACAATATTTGATTTGGGAGATCTTAAACCCAGTCAACTTTTACAAAAAATGAGAAACCTGGCTACTGATGGAATTACTGATAAGGTGCTAACAACGCTATTTCTACAAAAAATGCCTGATTCCGTGCGGAATCTTTTACTAGTTAGTGATGAAGAAATTGAGAAACTAGCATTAATGGCGGATCGTATTATTGAAATGCAACCAAAACAAGAACTTTACTGCGTAATGTTTAAATAATGCTGCAATAATGCAATAATGTTTCATCAGGATCAGATGCCATAACTGAGTTACGACAACAAATTGCATCTTTGGATAATAAACTTGAAAAACTGAGTGTCACAAGGAACTCTCGTTCCCAAACAAGAAATACAGGTGGTCGATACTCTTCTTCTCATCGAAGTAAGTCTCGCAATCGCTCTTAAATCCTTCTGGCAAATACTGTTATTACCATTTTTGTTTTCGAGAAAAATGTTTTCCTGATAAATGCAAAGCTCCATGTGCATGAAAAAATAATCCTTCGGAAAACCAGAATCAGCAACAGAATTAACGGCAGACTCTGCTGCTGAAAATACAACATATTGCCGTCAATACCGTCTATTTGTCAATGACAAAAAAACGGGTTTACGCTTTCTGGTTGACAGTGGAGCGGACGTAAGTCTTATTCCTTATACTTCTAAACACAAATTTATTAGTGACTATAAATTATATGCTGCAAATAATACTGCAATCGATACTTTTGGTACAGAAATTTTAAATCTTGATCTGGGTTTACGCCGAGAATTTCAATTCCCGTTTATTGTGGCCAAAATTATGAAACCTATACTAGGTGCAGATTTTTTAAATAAGTTCAATTTATTAATTGTTATAAAGCATAAATAATTGATGGTGTAACTGCCGCCACAAAGCCTTCTGTTGAGCGGGAAGAGACAATTGGTTGGAGTTCTCAGGTTTCATTTTTTGTGCTTGTTTTTTAAGTCTCTCCGTCCAAGCGTTGACCTTCGGGGGAGGAGAAGGAGTGAAATTAGAAAGGTTTTTAGGACAGCCCGAGAAATTTGCAGTATGCTCTCCAGAGCAAAGGACGCATATGGGAGCTTCGTCTGGCCTTTTGGTGCATTCTTTGGTGGCATGAGGTCCAGCGCATTTGAGGCACCGAGGGTCTCTTGCGCAGAATTTGCTATGATGATAGAATTCTTGACATTTGTAGCATTGGCTGGGTCCTGATTTTCTTCTGAGTGGTTCAACTTTGACCCTAAAGCAATATAAGGTGGATAAGTCGAAAATTCTTTTGTTTTGTTCATTTTTTGGTAGGACTATTAGGTATAGAGGTAGATTGCCGGTACCAGCACGATTACGAAGTGGAGTGATAAATTCAGGATGAAAGTTGAGAATTTGGAGTTCCTGCAGGATGACATCAATTGGGAGATCTGTAGGCAGTCCGCGAATTACAACTTTAAGTTGCTTTTCTTGGGGCAATTCAAATGTATGACTTTTAAGTTTCAGGTGATCAATTTGCTTCCGTATGGATCTATAGTCATCAGGTGTGGTTGGAAAAACTTTTAATTTGCCTCAAGAAAGGCGTCCTTCAATCTTTGAATTTGTAATCTGATTGAAGTTCTTAAGAATTTCAGTAGAATTATGTATGTTTTCAATTATAATTGGAAGAACATATTTAGTAGTATGGGGTGCAGGACAAGAAGAAGTAATATTGTGGTCATTAGTGAGATCAGTGTCTATACCGTTTTCGTCCAGATGTAATTTATCAACATTTTTTTTAAATGTCTTCAATTTTAGCAAGAGGTATGTTGTCTGCATCACTAGGACCAAGATTTTCATCGGGGTAAGGCAAGCAAATTTGGAAGATAACTTGATGACACTAGGATCACTGGTATTAAGACGTTTAGCTAAATTTTTTCTTTGCTTTTGTGTGACCTTAAGTTTTTTCTTTTTAGTAGTAGTAGTTACCGAGTTGTTTGAATCATTGAGTTTCACCAAGATGAGACTCACTTGCTTCCTTAAGTTTTTATTGGTAATATTAGAAAACGTAAGGTGTATAAAAAGATCTAAATTAGGTATTTGAGGTTCAATTTTTAAGCAGTTTTCAATATTGTTCAGATGATCATTGAGGTTTTCGCACTCAATGAATGATGAAAATTTGTTGATGCTAATATTAAGTTGATCAATTTCTTGAATAAAGTTAAACGCTGTCGGGTTAGTATTAACATCAATCAAATGAAGCATACTGGTTGATTGGTCAGCAGGGGAGAGAGGCATGGTTGTACTGTTTAAGGAGAGCAAAACTCCTTCGACAACAGCCATAATAGAATAAAATAAACAAAAACCAAATATTTAAAAATACTATTGACTATAACAGAAAACAAATATGCACTTTACTGAGTAAAGGCAGTGAGAAACGCAAATAGCTTAAAAAGCCCGAACAATTCTGCGCATACACCGTAAAATACAGAAGAAAAAAAAAGAATTTTAGAATTCAGCTAAAAGAATAATACTCATTTTATACAACAAAATAATAACATAGAACCAAAGAAATCAAATAGAGAAAAGGATTAAAGAGATTAAGACAGAATAAGAGGGGAAAAAAAAAATCACATACCAAAGAGGAGAACGCTAGTAAACAAAGATATGTAGTTTACGCTTTTAAATCAGAAAATATAGTATCAAAATTTATTTATTTTATTTTTAATAACATTTTCAAGAGACTGCCACAATTTTAAGTGAAATATGTACTAAATCGAAACTAAGAAATAAATCTTAAAATATTTATTAGATATCTGGCAACAAGCTTGATTTATCATTTTGTTTTGATTTGCTTCTGTAGATTATGGTTTTATCAAACTGATAATGAACTGTCATTTGGAGATTTTATATGTTTGGAATGGATGGTGTTCAGGAAAAATTAAATACTCTTAATTTTCGTCTGTGCAGTTAATAGTTAAACAGTCGGAGGTAAAGTATAACTCTATCTGGTTATATGTTTCTCAATTGATGTTCTTTCCTGAACTTTCAACTTTGAAATACCTTTATTTAATTTTAAATAATGAACGCTCGATATTTTAATTTTGTTTTGTGTTCGTTTGTTATTAATCACAAATATTTTCCCTTAAGAAATGTAATTTTTAATATGTTACGAATCACACATGTTCAAAGAAATGTTTAAAATAAAATCATTTCTTATGAAATATTTAAAAATTTTATATACATTGAGGTTTTAGTATGGTGGCACATAACAGTTTGATTTTTTGTAAATAATAGCCATAAAGTGTGTGGTTAATAATTATATAATTACTAATTAGAGTAAGTTGAAAATTATAAAGGATTAATTTTATAATATTAACTAAGATTTAGTTTTGTTATTTATATATTGTAATATAATTCATTAGATTAATTTTTTAGTTACATTATTTGCAAAAAATTGAGCTTTAGAAGTGAAAAATAGTTTGATTTATTATATGAAAGCTGTGTTTCAGAAACAAATGCTATAGCTTACAGAAATTTGATTTGCTATATATAGTACATAGTTCTAAAAAATTCAAAAATTAAATCCACTATTTTGCTGTAATTAAAAATATAGACTTTAATAAATAATTAAATTTAATAAAATCGGTAGGAAAAGCTAGGAGATAAAATATAATAACATTAATAAAAAATTCTCACTGCTGTATTGCATTAAATTTATATTTATTCTAATATGAACATTGACAGTGTTCATGGCACAAAGTTGCAAGTTTTACTGAATAACATGTTTTTATTTTGATTGTATGATAATGCTTAAAACTTATTTGTTTGCTGGAAATCTAGAAAATTTTTGGTTCCTTATACATCAACTCTTGCTTTTCTGTCCTTTTGTTGTTGATATATGTTGTGGGATAAATATATATAATTTGAATATGCATCTAATTAGCTCTATGATGTGAACAACCTTCCTAAATGTACTAGAAATTGTTTCTATAACTTTTTGTGTTTCACAAATTAAATAAAATGTTATTGATCACAAAAAATTAAATTATAACAATTAGATGAACAACATATCTTAAGAGGCTCTTCAAGTGAGAGTTTGTTTCTATGAAGCTGTCATAAATATATCTAAATGTCATAATCAATGCATTAACTGTTAAAATTAACAAATATTCTTCATTTATCATTTATAGAAATCATATGTAATCAATAATATGTAATGTTTTAAACTATTAAATACTTTTTAAAACAAAAATGAAATAAATTTAAGTGAAGATGTAACAGACATAATTTAAGAACATATACTTCAATTTAAAATACGATAACTATTTATTTAGAATTATTTATATTTGCCTAACAAAAAAATTTTTTGGTATGCAAATATTTTCTCATGTGCATCTAAGATTTTTAGTGAATATTTCAGTTTTTCTCTGCAAGTAAATAATTTCATTTTATGTTTTAAAAGTAAAAGTTATGTAAATTGAAGTTAAATTACTACATTAAAATAATGACAAGCTTCTAGATTGAATTGAAAATAATTTTAATTTCATGTTATATTAAGATTTCTTCTTGACAATTAATCTTTTGCTCCACTTCTGATGCTTATTTAGCCAGTAGCACTAGATTCATATTTTAATTTAATTATTTCCTGCTATTTTGTTCAATTAAAAATTGGTAAATCTGTCTTGCTTGAACATGATAGATATCAAAGATTAATCAGCTAAATTTATCATTTTGAAAAAATAAAGATGCATATTTTTTTTTATAATTGTATTGAAATCTGAACTGTCATTTGACTAATTTTATTGGGAAAAACCTATATGAATGGAGAGTTTTTTTGTTATTTCCAATGGCAGGCTACAAAAAGTAATAAAAAAAAAGAACATAAAGAACATGAACACAACAACGAGAATTGAAAGAAATCACATAGTGACATGTTTAGCCCATAAGGGCCCTAGCCTCCCAGTAACAACCATACACAGTAGAGGAAACAAGTGCAGGGCAGACAGGAAGGTGAGATGAATCCATGTCCTTTCCAAGACTGCAGAGCATGCATTTTGGGCTTGCAAATATTTTCATACGAAAAAGATGATTGGCCATACAATCATGGCCCGTCAGGAGTCTGAAAAGGGCAACAGATTTAAACCTGGGCTGATCAGGGATGTTTAAAATAAAGTTAAACCAGGTTTTAGATGAGTGGCCTTCAAGTAGATTATCAGATAGAGTGTTCCGAAAAAAGTCTCGGATCATCAGTTTCAACGAGTGAAAAGAGATGTCTTTACAAAAAGTTTGGGTGATGGTTGTTCCTTTTTTGGCAAGAGAATCTGCCTTCTCATTACCCAAGATCCCACAATGGCCTGGGATCCACTGCAAAATAATATTCTTGCCTTTTGAGTCAAGATCTTCAAGACAAGAGATGCACTTTTCGATTGAAGTAGACTGAGGTGTTAGGAAGGTGTTGATTGCCAAAAGTGCTGCCTTAGAGTCAGATAGAATGACTGCTTTAGTAAATTGTTCTGTTCGGCACTGCAATTGAGTTACGGTAATATGTAAATCTTCGACTTCACTGTCGTAAGCAGATGCAAAACAGCCGACAGGAGCATAGACAGAAAACTGCCCCAGCATTTGGAGAAGTAGGAATCACGATTTTTATTGTAATTAATATGCATTTATGTATAGTGATTAAAATGAAAAATTCAACTATTTTTAAAATTTCAAATCTATGGTGAAGTATTAAAACTTGTAAGAATAATCCTGGAAAATTATTTGGTACTTTTTTTTCATCTATGTTATTTCATAAATGATAAATTTTTTATGTTTGCCTGTATTTTTTTTTTCTCTTTGAGAATTCATTTGCAAAATATAATTTTCTGTTAGTTCCTGAGCTCACCTTTTGAAATTTGTTAATTTAAATTATTGGTATAGTTTTGATTATTAAAATCATTGCCTTTCAATAGCTGTGCAGGCTATATATTATTAGCGCTGGCATTTTTACTTCTAGTTAGATTGTGAGAATATGTGGCTTCCTATTGATAAAGTACTAAACATTATAAGTTAAATATATCATTTATTGCGGTAAAATAATATTTAAACTATTGTTATTCATTATATATAATAATTTTATTATTGATTTCTAAGAAACCTACATTATTAAATGCTTATACCTTATTTTAAAATTTAAATCTGTTGTGAAATTAATGATTATTGTAAATTCTTCATAATGTCCATCTTGTGCGATTGTCTTACACACTATCCCATTTTAGGGTATTTTGTAAGGTTGAATAGGTGATTGGCATGATGTACACTTTCCTGCTAAATTTGCATTTTTTTAAAAACTGAACCCACATCCAATGGTTTAATTCTTATTACAGAGAACAAAAAGAAAAAAGATGCCAGGATGAGGAATTACAAATGCTGTTTCAGTAAACAGTTGTAATAGAGATATATCAGTCAGGAATGAATGTGTCTTTTAGAATGGATTAACAAGAAGAAGAAATAACAAAGTTCTAAAACAAAAGAATGACCATTCATCAGCTTTTTTCAAACAATTGATTAACAAATGAAAAATTTGCTGTCCATTCCTTGAACATTTTTGATAAAAAATAGTCAAACTGTAAATGTAGTTAAAGACCAATTGAACTATATTTTTGGACACTTTGGATCATATTTTTCATCAGACATTTTGGAATTATATTCAAACAGTAAATGTAGGAAAGAAATTATATTTTCTGTCCTTCGGATTAGTTTGTTCTTTATGCCACTTTGTTTCTTAGACTTTCATTTCGATCACCATAATTCATTCATTCAGATCATTTTTTTCTTCTTTACTGAAGCGTGAAATCAGGAAAAATTCAATCCCCTCCTTTTCCCCCTTAGATCAATTTAGACAAGTATTTTTCATATTTTTTTATCTTAAAATTTATTTCAACTGATGATGAAATTTTCAATCAATTTTTTAATGATGATAATTGAAAGAAGAGTTTAAAAAGCTATAATTTTTTATGATTTATTTTTTAATACAGATGGTACAATAAAACATAATTGTAATAAAAGAATAATTATAATTTAAAAAGGCATTTTTATTATAATTTAACATTTAGTGACATAAGTAATATTGTCATTTTATAAATATACTTTTTTCACAAAGTAACAACAGGACATTATCTATCACAACAAAGTGGCATTATTACTATTTTTTTTTTTGGCAAATAATGAAAATGTCATCGAAAATAAAAACAGATTTGAACTTTTAAACTTAGAACATCTCTCATGTTTAAAATTTTAGAAAGATTTTTCATTAGTATATTCTACTAAACAGGATATTGTAATGCTAAAAATTAATCTTATAATCAATAATTATCACTGATGTGCATAATGAACAAATAATACATGATTGTATATCATGATATATCATATCATTGTAAAGGGATTTTATTATAAGTATGCATTTGTAGTACTAAAATGGTAGTCAGTTTTATATATTTGATGTGAAAAATTATAAGGTTTTTCAGAATTAACATGTTGGCAGGTATGAATCTGGAAACAAAACTTATGCTTATGTGTTTCAAGTAGTTTTTAATTTTTTTTGCATATGAATGTAGGTGCAGTAAGGCAATTGAATTGCAGGAATGTCTCTGAGACAAGCTATTAAGTCAAAATTTCGATCAGAAAAGCCTGAAATGGAAATTCTGACCACACCTACCATTCTACATACTTTTCCTTCCGAGGAACGTCTTCTTGAAGAAATTCCTGATGAGGTAATTATTTGTGATAAATTATTTTGATTAGCTTATAATTGTCAATTATAATAATTAAAAAAAAAATTAAATACACGAAAAGTAAAAAATATTATTCTATATAAAGTGAAATGTTTTTTTACATATTTATTATAATATTTATTTTAGTAAAAATTAGTTTAAATGATTAAATTGGGTATAATTTTTTATGTATTTTTTATCACTGGTATTATTTTATAGTTGGTAAATTTTATTGTATGTTCAATTTAATAAAATTTTAAAATTATTTTTCTTTTTTATAACTTATTTTTACAATTTTAAGTTGCTTGCAACTTTGTATAGAATTTGTTGAACAAGAAGTAATAATTGCTGTAATAATATTAAATGTACTGTAAAAAAATTATCAATTATTTCTAATAAAATGGAATTTGGCTTGGAATATAATGTGGCATGGGATATATAGTTTTACTTTTCCTGTAGGATTGGTCTTTCCAACCTGCTACATCTTTTTTTTAAACATCTGATGGTATATCAAAGATTAAAAAAAGATCTCTTTGTGTTAATTTATATAAAATAATGATACTTTTTAAGGATTACAAGAATGAATATATTTGGGCTTGTTGCGTGGGTTCATAATTTTTTTCATTATTAAATCATTTTTCTTTTTGTCTCTTAAGAAACATATTCATCAAATTTTAAAGGGTACAAGCTATACTGAGTTGTATTACAAACAAAAAACTTGTTCATTGCATACTTTGGAATTTCATAATTTATATCTTCATGCTCTCTTATGTCTAAGAGCTGCAAATCATTTCTTGATGCAAAATGAGCACATGCTGCTTGAAACCAGCTGCTCATGACATTTCATCTACAAATAAGCAAATATCCTGTTAAATTGATCTCTGAATAAATATATTTACAGTGAGTAAGTTTTCTTTCCTATCTCTTGAGTACGACATAATTGCCTTGGAGCTCTAAAATATATTCCTCTTATAGAACTTTTAAACAAATTATGATAATATGCTCTTTAAAGTTCTTCTTTAGGGCCAAACAACAAAACAAACAAATTAAACAAATTTTTAAAAATTCTTTAATTTTACAAATTTTTTAATTTGATCATTTGTTTATCAGAACCTCATGAAACCCCAGTTCATTTAACAACTGCTTCAAGCATGATTTTAAGGATGTGTTAATTGAAAGCCATCCAAAACATTTATTTTATTCAATTAAGATACATGTTTCTATTTGTAATCATATGTTTATTGAAGTTGTATCAAAATTTAAATATTTTATTTGATATATAGCTCTCCAGAATTATAGTGTTTTGAGAATTACAGCAGCTATTGCTCCACCCGTTGCTAATGTAAGTTTTAGCATTGAATTATGCTTAGTATTTTATTCCCTCTGCTATTCAATCTTAGCCATTGAATAGAAGGTTCGCTCATGTTATGCTCATATGGATGACACCATACATTTTTAAGTGTTGTTATCAGTAGAATAGTAGCTTTTTATTATTTAACTGTAATAGTTAAATAATAAAAAGCTAGCAATAATAATTTAAACAATAACAGTTTCTGCATCTAGATTTGCAGCAACCATTATTACTTAAAATCTTTATCTTTTTGTGGGGGTTGGGTGGATTACAAGATGAACTTTACTCTTCTTCAAAACGAGAGATAAGGTATTTTTGGTTGACATTGGATGAGTAAGGACACAGACAATCAGGTTTCTCTTTCTCCCATTTCGGTAAGCAATCTTATGTCTTAAAATTTAATAGTCATAGGGGCGAGTTTAAGATAGGAACATATATTGGAGCTGAATAAAACGAAGATACTGTATTGAGAAGACCTGAATCTTAATAAAAGAACTAATAATTTTATTTTTTGAACCATGCAACACCAAGTTATATGTGCTACTTTTATCTATATATATTTAATTTTTGTATTCAATTTTTATTGCCTATATGTAGTTAACTTCCAAAATTTGGTTTTTAGTTTTTATCATCCAGTTAGCACTTTGGGTTTGTTCTAAATGTAGAATTTTCTTTCAAATATTAATTGTATCTTATATTTGTTAAAAAAATTGTTTCGGAAAAGTACATGGTTAAATGCATACTTTTTTCTTCTTTTCTTCCAGTGTCCTCATCCAGACAAGGGATGTAATGAGGATTCATGCAGTGCTTGTTATGAATCTCAATTAGCACAATTACAAGAACAATTTGTTTCAATTATGTTAGAAAATCAACAACTTGGTATGGATTAAAAAAAATTTTAAGAGAAATTTCAATTCTATGATTTTTTTGTTTTGTATTTGTCTTGACTTGACTTGACTTGGCGCTTTGAGATGTATGCTCGCTGACGCTGCTTTATCTCAAATTATCCGAATGTTTTTATTGTCAATCAAATTTGCAGAAGTGTAAATAAGACTTCCTTAAGATACACTCCAAAATTTAAAATTCCAAAATCATTGAAAAATTCGAAAACACTGAAATCACTTCGAAATTTCAGGAGTCCAAAATTCCTTCTGGAATACCATAAACGTTGTCGACACTTTCGAACGATTAAAAGAATAACAATAAAAGAAGTATATTTGGACATGAAAGGAATGGATAAAATACTAATCAAACGATGAAACATCTTAGCATTTAAACGATGATTTAGAACGCATGAAGTACTACTAGTACTTGAAACGAAAAGTGAAAATGAGATAACACGAGAAAACCAATATGGGGCACCCCATAGAAGACGGGGTTACGAGACTTTTCGTAGGAATTGTAGAATTACTGTTGTTTTATAACAAGCATCTTCAGACATATCGAATAGCATGGAGTATGAAAGAACTTTATAACCAAAAGCACTTTGGAGTTTGTTTCAGGGAATTTCATATTTTTTGCATTGGAACAAAATGTGTTCCACTGTTTCTGGAGTTTTGCAGGTTGAACATAATGGAGAAGAGGTTAGGCCAAATCTGTGGAGTTTTGCGTTGCAAGGATATGTTTTTGTGCGGAACCTGGATATAAGAGTATCTTCCCTTCGATGATTAGGAAAAAGTCTGTGTGTAGGTTTAATATTATTCAAGTGCATGAGTTCCTGAGCATATTTGCTACCCTTCCATAGTTCTGCTGCTTTAAGTTGTACTTTCTTTTTTAGTTGAAAGATAAGATCTTCCGGTGATATCCAATGATAAATTATAGAATCTGTTGCGGATTTCGCGAGGGAGTCTGCTAGTTCATTTTCTTTAATACCAACATGTCCTGGGGACCAGATTAATTCAATTGATGAAATATTATTGCTAATATCTTGAAGTTTATTACCCAGAAACTGAATGATACGATTAGAATGTATGTTACAATTTTGTACCGCTAGAAGAACGGATAGACTATCTGTGAGAATAATATATTTATGAGCAGAAAGAACATAAGTAGAAAGAGTTAAAAGGAGTGCAAGGGCTTCTCCTGTGAAAATACTATTATGATTTGAAATCTGTCCAGATAAAGACTCTTGTGAAAAGGAATTAATGATTGCAATTGAATGTTTAAGTTCTGTCTTAGAGGCGTTGGAGGCTAAAATGATTCTATCTTTCCAATATTCATTTTTGTATTATTCAAAGAGAAGTTTTATGATATGATGAGGTAACTGTTTGGTTTGAAAAGGTAAATCTCCGAGATGAAAAGTGACTTTCGAATTTACTCTAACTGGCGGAAAATTAGGAATTAAATTAGAAGGCTGGATGTCTAAATTGTCTAAGAGATCAGCAAAAAAGCATTTTAATGAAATGGGACGTTTTAACCTTGGAGTTTTATTACTCGATCTAAGATAAGTGGTGAGTGGAGACGAGGAATCAAAAGAAATTTGTTTAATAAAAAAGCGCTCTGCAAGCATATGCAACCTCTGAAACAAAGAAAGTTGATCTGTTTCTTTAAGTAAAACTGGAATAGGTGTCCACCTTGGAAGACCTGCTGCAATACGCAAAGCCAGATGATATAAAGGACTAAGTATTTGGAAGTCACTATGGCTAGATGAGATAAAAATCGGAGCTCCATATTCTAGTAAACTACGAATAGTGGTATTTGTAATTTGAATTAAATTATAGGATCGACAACCCCAGGAATTAGCAGCAATTGCTTTAAGAGCATTTAATTTTTTAATAACTTTCCTTTTAAGATACTGGAAATGTTGTTTGAAAGTGAGGTTATAAGAGAATATGATACCTAAAATACGTGTATGTTGTTTCCAAGGGATGCGGATATTATAAATATGCAGATGTTGAACTGGTTGTTGTTTTTTATTGGAAAAGTTAACCGCTTCGCGCTTTTCTGGTTGAAAGGTAAATTTCCACGTTTCACACCATTGGGTTATTTTATGAAGTGGTATTTGAAGGTTATTAAGGACTTTTTCCAAAGAATGATCGCTGCTAAAAAGAAAAATATCATCGGCATACAATAAGCATTCCGTATGTTCAGGAATGATCTCGTAAATATCTCTCATGTAAATGGTAAAGAGAAAAGCACTAAGAACACTCCCCTGCTGTACACCACGAGTGGAAAACAATTTCATAGAATCAGAATTTCTCCAATTAACATAAAAATTCCTGTTATTAATGAAATTGTTTATCCATCTAGCAGCAGTTCCCTTTATGCCAACCTGTAAAATTTTATAGATAAGGCCATCTCTCCAAATTGAGTCATATGCGGCAGAAATATCCACTTAAGAAAAATGCAAAATTTTTTGGCGTTTTTGGCTTCTATTATTTTATGATGAAGTAATGACAATGAATACATACAATCTTTGAAAGGAATAAATCCTGAATGGGTGGGGTGGAATTTATCATGAATAGTGAAGTGAATGATTCTTTTGAGAACAATACGTTCAAAGATTTTACTAATAATAGAAGTCAATGCGATAAGGCGAAAGGAGGTAGGGGAAGTGCTGTCTTTTCCGGGTTTAAGGATAGGAATAATTTTAGCTGTTAACCATTCCCGAGGAACATCACCAGTTAACCAAATATTATTGAAGATATTAAGCAACTGAAAAAGATAAGAATCAGGAAGTATTTTAATAAGTTTTGCAGGTATACTGTCACTGCCAGGTGAAGTATTAGGAGCAGCGCGGATTGCATCTTTTAGCTCCTTAAATGTAATTGGTCTATTATAATGTTGGTTGCAACTGTCAGAAAGATCAAATGGAATAAACTGATGGTCGAAGGTTTTATTAAACTGAGTAGCTAATAAATTAGCTTGCTGAGTCGGGTCTGAAATGACAGAATTATTAGAATGAAAAATTTTATTGCTAACCAGAATATTGTTTCTATTATGAATAGCTTTAATGATTTTATAAATTTTGCCGTTATATCCGGTAGAGGAACACACAAAATCCCAATATTGTTTTTTAAGATCTGAGATGTAGTGACGAAGTTTGGCAGAAATTTTCTTATATGAAATCCATAAGTCTTGAAAGTTGAGATCGAGCTTGATGTAATAATTTGCGTTTCTGTTTTAAAAGAGTATTGCAGCGAGTTCCACCACGGGAGATTTTGACTGTGAGAGGTTTTATGAAGTTTTTGTTGTTAAGGAGAGCCTGAGTTAAGAAAGAATGAAAATCTGAATATGATGAAAAGGTGCGATCAAGATTTTCTGATCTTGGAGGAAAAGATGGACTTTAGACCATAATATGATCGATCTACAAATTTTTGTGAAGCAGAAAGTTGAAACGATAACTGTATCGGAAGGTGATCACTGTCGAAGGGATCGGAGTGAACAGCAAAAGAAATATTAGGGTAAATGTCTGCGCTGGCAATGGAGAGATCAATAAGCGATGTAACAGTAGGAGTAATATGAGTGGGAGTGTTAGTATTAATAATATTAAGATTATTCTGGAGAATCCAGTTGATCAGGATTTCTGAACTAGCCGTAGAAGAGGTGGATCCGAGAATGGGATGATGAGAATTAAAATCTCCGAGAATAATACAGTTAGAAGGAAGTTGTTGACTAATTGTATCCAGCCATTCAGTAGTGAAAATACCCCTTGGAGAATAAATGTTAACGATAGTTATAGTTTTATGTGAAATATGAATTGTAACTGCTTGTATTTCGTTATCAGAATCAGGAAGGTTGGCAAGATTAAAGACTCTGCTAGGAAAATTAGAATCAACTGCAATTAAAAGACCTCCTCTGCGTGTATTGTCAGAACGATCTGTTCTATAAATTAATTTACCCGGTAGATGAAAATGATCTTCAGAATTAAGAAATGTTTCTTGTATTGCGAATACTGACGTTGACGAAAAAAATTGGATCAGATATGGACGTTTGGCTCGAATGCTACGAGCATTCCATTGTATCACTTTAAACATTGTTGTAGTTATTAATATAAAAGTTTATAAAGATTGATCTACAACAAAGAAATAAAAAAATCCAATGAGTCCAAGATGCAAAATTATAATTTTCAATAACAGTAATTAAGTTAAACTAGAAGTAAAGAAATTTAAAGAAGGATTATCTTGATCTATCGACTTTTTTCCCGTAAAATCGAAGTCTTGCAAGGTTTCAAAACTCTGGTTTTTAGTTTTCATCTTTTTCTTTTCCTTACCCGAAGATGCTAATTTTGTCATTGGAGGTAAAGAGAGTTTCTTTATCGCTTGATTTAAGGAATTTATACTACTTGTTATATTTTCTGTAAGTAATTTTAATGACTCCTGGAAATTGGATGCTTGTGCATGACAAATTTCTTTTACTAAATTTTGAGTTTCCATGGCGTGCTGTTGAAATAATTTAGTAATTTCTTCTTTTGTAATGTAATTAGGTGGAGAAGCTATTTTTACTTTAGCGGAAAATGAATCTTCTTTCGGAACGCGATATATTCTCCGCGCTTCTACGAAAGAAAGCCTGTTGAGGGTTTTGAACTTTAAAAATTTTTCTTCTGCTTTACGGCTAGGACAATTCATGTCTGTGGCCTTATGATTTTCGCTACAATTTATACATTTGGGAGTTTGTGCGGTACATGTGTCAACATGATGATTAGAACTGCAAAATTCACAAGTAAGAGATTTTTTACAATTTGAGGCGGGATGAGAAAAAGAGTGACAATTTCGACATTGACGTGGTTTATCCACAAATAACGATATTTTCTGCTGGGTAAGCCACAGTCTTATGTGTTCAGGTAATATCGTACCCAAAATTGTAACTAAAACCGGAGAGGTGAAAGACGGAGTTGTTCTTTTACTAGCAAATCTTTTGAGTTCTATGACAGAAACCCTATTTTCTTCTTCCAATTCAAAAGCAAGTTCAGAAAGTGGAATGTCTGTCGGGACGTTATGTAATAGGAAACGGGTAGAGATCTTTTCCGGGTAAAGCGATGCATTTACCGGAACTCCCAATATGGCTTTAATATGTACTAGTTCTTTAGCTGTATCATAGTGAGAGGTAGAAAACAGAAATTTATTCTGACGAGTGATACGCATGAACTCAATATGTTTTAACGTGCTTATTTTAGAGGAAATGTTATCTTTTAAGACTTTCGGGTGAGCCCTTGGAATTGAGCCATTTGTCACCTCAAATAAGATAACAAATGAGTGCGCTCCATTTTCGTGTGCTAAATGCAATTTGGACGTAATATCTCTAGAAGAAATAAAATTGAGGTCTATTTCAGAGGAAAAATCCATGCTATTAGGAAAAATATTATGCTATTAGAATGACTATGCCATATTTTTTTCTGCCATATCAAGACTCTAAGTATGCCCACTTAGAGAGTTGGGGCCTCCCTCTTCGCTTTAAATCATTAACCACAACCTTGAACAAATTGTGAAAAAACAAACTAAAGTTTACCGGTAACTTACTATCTTTTGTTTTGAAATTTTCCGGAGAGAAACAAAATGATTAGATTTCAAAAAAATAAAGAAAATTTTTAACTTACGAAACCCTTTAAAATGTGAAACTAAAACAAGAGGTCAATATGTTAATTTTAACTTGGTAAAAAGAAACTTGTCACTCAAAGTTTGGTTGAACAACACACCTTGAAAAAGAACGTGAGCGTTTCAGAGTGTTATCTGAAAGACTTCATGAAAAAGAAAGCAGTTCCCTCAGTAGTAAATCACCTAGGTCTGTAAAGAACATAATTGTAGTTATTCTTATTTATAATGTGTTCTGATCAATAATTTATTAATTTTAATAGGCACAAATTTCTATTTAATTTTTAAGAACATAAATTTTCAATTTTTTTTTATCCAGCAAAATAGATTTTTATTCAAAATCAATAATTTAATCAAAATCAAATAAATTTTTTTTTACCAGCTTATAATTTTAAAACATTTATTACATGCTAATTAACAAATTATGTTGAAAGTTATAAAAAATAAAAGATAGTTTAAAAATTAATAAAAGACTCTTATTATTAATTTAATATTAAGAAATATCTTAATAATTAATTATATATATAGTTACATTATGTAAAATCTATCTATATTAATATTTTTTTATTATTTGTCATATTATGTTAAATGTGAGAAATTTTCTAAAAAAAAAATTATTTGCTATTATTTTGTAGATTACGGAGATTTGCCCGAAAAGAAAAACATACTACAGACAAATCTAAGTCATCTGATGTTGTTGGAGAATCTGCAGGAATGACTGTCATTCTTGAAAAAGAAGATCCCACTGAAACAATTAGAGAAGTTGATGAAGAAGGTTTTGTGTTTTAATAAAATATTTTATTTTAATAGCATTTTGTTTAATACACTTTTATTAAATATCAATATTTCTTTTTGTTAATGTAAAATGTTTTCAGAAAATTGCATGGTGCATTAATTTATTCAAAATCATGCTATAATTATAGATAAATTCCTCTTATTTTAACATTCACATATTTTAAAGAGAATGCTAACTTTTCCATCCTTACAGTTCATACTGAAGTTACACCATTGCAACCTGAGCCATTGCCATTTCCACCTGCTGAAAAACTTGGTTGGTATGGCTATTTGAAAACATGCATTATTTCTTACTTTTGGAGTTTTGCTGAAGATTTTACTGAAACTACTTTGGAGGATGAGGATAGTGGAGATGATGATCCAGAAGGAGATCCTTTAACAGTTAGAAAGTAAGATTCTTTTTAAGTATGAAAGTTTAAAAAAAAATAAGTTTCAAATTAATTTTAGCCATGAACTTAATTAGGAATAGCAGATAATTTCTTTTCTTATTAATTTATTTCCTATTTTAAAAGCATGTATCATACATACTTTATATGTATATAACAACAGCGACAATCAATGTGAGATATGCAGCAAAATTTGGCATTGATAGGATATGGCAGCAGAAGACTGACTCAAGTGCCTTTACTAATAACATGCTAACACTTGATTGGCTTCGGCTGGGCTTGTGAGCACATGGGTTGGATCCTAGATGACTGTAAAAATGTTGCTTGGTCAGATGAGTCATGATTCCAGTTGGAAGCTGATGGTAACTTTCGACATTGTGCAGTCTCCACTAGGCAGTGAACCGAAGTTGTCAATAAGGCACTGTGCAAACTGGTGGTGACTCCATAATGGGGTGAGCTGTTTTTACATGGCATGGATGGTCTAGTTCTTCTGGTCAAATTGAATAATTTGCAGCCGTTCATGGACTTCATGTATCCAAGCAGCATGGAATTTTTCAGGATGACAATGAACCATGTTGCCAGGCAAAAATCGTTTGCAATTGGTTTTAATAATATTATAGACAATTCCAGTGATTGATATGGTCAATTACATTGCCAGACATGATCAGAAGGTCAGTTTGTACATAAAATCCTGCATTGGTTTTATGTACAAACAATTGCCCATAAGATTTTGTACTTATGGGCAATTGTGGAGGCAGCATGACTGAATCTTTCTTTAGGGGATTTCAAATGACTTGAGTTGCTGCACCTTTGCCGGGAAAAAGAGGTTCCACAGGATATTAGGGGGCATTTTTTTACCGTTAGCGTGTTTTAGTTTATACGGAATAGGAGATGTAAAAAACATGGTATTAAAAGGGCCATAATTTTAGTTTATTTAGGTCATAAATTCATTATTTTGAAATTGATTTTCACATTACTATTATGAAAAGAAAAATGAAATGAAAAATATTTTTAACTTCTACTTTAAAAAAAGAAGCTTTTATTATCTTCATTTTGCAGTTGAATATTGAAAAAAAATGTAGTTCTTGGACGTTTGTCCCTTATTTGTGAGCAACATCAATTACTATACTTGTGATGCTTAACTGTTAAATCGATTTGTGCTGCTCATATAGAATAAAGATTTTCATTGTTTTTCCTGTTATTGTTCTGGATCTTTAGTACTAGTCATTGAAATGAGGTGACTTTAATAGTGTATGCTAATAATTTATAAAACAGAAGAATTTCTAAACTTAAGAAGTTTTGTATTTCCATTGAAACAGTTTTTAGTTTTATCTAATGTTATATCCTATTGCAAAAAATAAAGTACTAATAGCAAAATGGAATTCTCCAAATTATTGTGTTATAAGGGATAAATAATTTGTTTGATCCTCAATCTTTTAGAGAATTAGGGAGCATGGAAAAAATTGGTTCTCAAACAGGCATGTATAACAAAAGTGAACATGATAAGTATAATTATAGTATGTTTCATAAAAAAAAATTGAGAATTGAAAATTTTTAATCAATTTTTTAAAAATTAAAAAAATTAATAATTAATTATTAAAAAAAAGCAATAGAGATAAAACCCCTGTACCTTCATAACTAAATTTATCTTTAGCTTTGATTGATATATTTGTTATTTTGAATAATTTATGTGTTGTACAAATATATATCCTTTAGAATTTAAAAAAATTTTGTTTGCAAATATTTTTCTGATTTTTATAGTATTTAAAACAGATCAGCAGTGTTTATTTACAAGATTATCAGTCATTAGTAAAATAATAAAATTATATGAAAATCATCAAATATTATAATATGTTAATATTACCAAACATGATTTTATTGTGTTTGTAAGAATTAAGATTTTTGTTTCAGTTTTTTAAAATTATTTTTACAGAATTTACTATTGAAGTTTTATTTTATTTTATTTAAAATTCATAATTTAAAAACATTTTACAACTGTTAATTTTGTAAATATCATGTTATTAAAACATAATTTCATTATTTATTGAAATAATAAAAAAACTTGTTTACTGAAATATTAAAAAAATTAAAACATCAATTACTTAAAACTCAAAACATATATATATATTTATTTATTTATATTTTCTTTTATTTTAGACTTAAAGACAACTTGGTAAGATTCAGTAAGTAATAATTTTATTTCTTTTAAATAACTTGAATGTCAATATTGTATAAATAAATTATATACTTTTTTACCCCCAGCCAATGCTACAAAACCTGTCACTAATGTTATTGAAAGTTTTATATCATTATTGAGATGGAGCTCACCTGGCACCACAATGCTGGCCTTTTGTGTAAGTTTTAAAACTTATATGTAGATATAGACGGACTTGAGCCCATAAGTGAAATGTGTGCATAAACTGAAACTTGAAGGATTCTACTGTAATGTAAGCACATTGACAAATTGTCGGTCACCAGACAGTGATAATTAATCGATCTTGTTCCATTGCTTATTTTTTATGACAACCTCTCTGGCTCTAGGGTAATTTTTTGTGTGATATTCACAAATTTTTTGAGGGAAATTTTTTCATTGTTACTTTATATTTTCCATTTTCTCAATGTTAAAGTAAGGGATGCTTTTTTAGTTAAAGAAAAAGGCTAACCTTTATTTAATTGGTTTACTTTTAACTGCTTATTTGGACTTTCATTAATTTCTTTTTAATTATTAGTAATTAAATCTCATTTCTATTATTCACATTTATAATACTTTCACATCGGCTACTAAAGAGAATTTCTTATTGTTGTTATAATTCTTTATATCCTATATGTTATGGAAATTTATATATTATTTGTGAATTTAATTACTAGTGTGCTGCCTCCTTTTATTATTTTTGTTTTTTCGTGGGCCGCGATTCATGTATTATGTTGTAAGAAATCATTCTAAACTGTATTTTGAAGTACAGTAAATTTTTAAAAAATATTTATGGTCTAATCATATTTGAAAATTTTTTTGAGATTATTAAAACAATACCGTCTCATTTTTTAAGAGAATAATGACGGAAAAAATAAAATTTACTTCAAAACAAAACACTTGATTTGATTTTTATAAAGAGAAAATATTTAAAACTGATGAAAGTGCATTAAATGATCATGCAGATGAATGGGGTGTATGTATAAAAAAGTAGCCATGTAGTAGCATCAATAATGCAATATTAAATTAAAATTATGTGTCTATATGGTGTCTGAAACCGTTAATAGGAATTTACATAATGTTAGAGAATATAGGAATAAAGTTATGAATTTAGATAAAAAAATTGGAAGAATTTGAAAAGTTCTGGAAATATATGACAAATTAAATTTTTTTTTTGTAAAAGTAAAAAGATTTTTCAGTTTCCTTGATTACAAAGATTATCTATTCAAGGATTAAAAATGCATTGTATTGTAAATAATGCTTCCTATTTACTTTTACTGAAGTGGAAAAAAGTGGCTTCTGGATATTTGGTTGAAAAGGGATGTGAATATTTGAAACATGCATATTTTAATGCATGTTTCCAATAATAATTAATGCATAATTTTTCTAAGCACCAGGAAACAGTGCCACATTAATTCTGCCTTAACTTTTGAAAATATTGATGTAATAAAAAATACTGTTTCAAATTAATGATGCTGTCAGTACTTCTGTAGTTACCAAAAATAGAAGGAATCTTTGGTGAATACAATATAATTGAATGTCTTGAAAATAACTATAGATTTATTATTTTTGTTTCATCATTAAGATAATTATTTCTTGTGGTTGTCAAGGTATTGCTTTAAGAGCACATAGATATTGGAGAATTTTCAATAGAAAATGCACCACCTGCAAATGAAGGAAATTTTCATGCTTGATTAAAAGAAAGAATCAATGCTTATGATACAATTTTTTTAAATCGTTTTAAACACTGTGCTAAACATGCTACTTGTGTTAGTTGGAATATTTAAAATCAAATATCTGCTTATAATAAAGTAATTCTTGGATAGATAGTGCAAGCTATAAATTCCTCTGAGTGTTTCAAACCTGTGATCTATCCACAAATGAACAGTTTTTTTCCTGTGTTTGTTTTGTAAATGATAAAGAAAACAATATATGCATTTTTTAACAATTCATATCTGTTTTAAATATGACAGGATAAACTCTTTCCATTTTTTCATTTCCTACACTTTGTAATACACTAACCAAAACACTTAATATATATAGAGAGAGAGAGAGAGCGAGAGAAATAAAATGTTTTTTATTTTAGGTTTATATGTATACTGTATATCATGGATGGCTCCTTCCTTTGATTCTTTTTTCATTTTTGTCTCAGTTGACCCTTAATTATATAAGGTGAGTTAATTAGATTGTTAAGTACATTTAGATGATTGACCTATATGTTTCTGTGAGTATAAACTAAGAATTTTTGTAGCTGTTTCTAAAGCTTAATTAAAGGGTACAACTTACACAAATCCACTAATCTCGTAAAAAATGTTGCACTCAGTATAGTACATTTTTATTTCTTTAGTTTATATATCTTAATTTTAAATTAAATGAATTCTTTATTTTATGACAATGAGTTCTTTATTTTATGAAAATGAGTTGTTTAATTTTCGAAATTGTTTATAAGGCTGCTTTGTTGTGTTGTCACCAAAATGAAAAATTTGTTGTTTGCATAATTTGTTCCTGGTTAATAGAAACATACTAAAACTTCACCAGAAATAATAATAGAATATAGTAAATAATTAGCACATAAAAATGACTATGGAAAAGGAAAATTACTTCAATCTTTTAACTTACTTTTTGGTTGTTTTGAATGTAACCTTTATGCAAAAAAAAAAAAAACCTCAAGAATCCTTCAGAGTCCATGTCAGAATCCTAGTTTCTGTGTAGTTCGTCAAATTGTTTTCACTCATTGGGATGTCTGGATACATATCTTCATCACTTTCAATGCTTTTTGTTCTAGAATTTATATCCTCTTCATACACATCATCCTCACTGCCATACTTACAGTTACTAATGCAGCACTTTTTAAAATATTCAATTACTACTTCAGATGGACTCTCCAACCATGTGACTTTTATTTATTGTGCATGACATTTAATTGACTATTTTAAAATGTTTGCTTTTTGTCATGGCTTTGTTGTCTGCTGCCATCCATTTAGATATAAGCTTATCCTTAAAGGGCTTGTTATCTCAGCTCATATACAAATTATGAATTTTGGGTAAATTTTTTGAAGAAAACAGTCTTGACTTATACACAATAGGCTTATAGTCGGAAATATATGGTAATTGATTTATTGCTATTGTATCTAATTTTATTATAATTTTCATTTGAAAATTACACAGAAAAAATATGCTATTTATTTGCTGTGATTTATGTACACTTAAACAGTTATTTGCTTTTATATTTATTTAGACAGTTAAAAAGATTTTTTTAAAGATCTATTTCCCCATTCTCTAAAAAAATATGTAAGCTCGAATAAGTTCTTAATAAAAAATAAATTATGATTATTTTTCATTAAAAGCTATAATTTAACAATTAAATTTTTATATAAGTTTTGTCCTTAACTGTGTTCTACTTTAAGTGTAAATATTATTTAATGTAAAGTTTTATAAAGGTAATGATTGTGAATTTATCAATGTTTTTTATGATAAGGTTACAGGTTATTTTAAATAATTAATGTTTACAATAAATTATAGAGGCTGGTTTTCTGTTCCACATGTTGCAAGAAAGCAAGAACATGAAGTAAGTAATTTTTGTGTGTAATTATCCTATTCAGGTATACATTAATTTTTTGAGTAAAGTTTCATAATCATGAAAACTTAATAATTATATAAAAATATGTTGTTTGTCCTTGTTTAGGAAGGAGACATGGGTGTTTCTGATAAATTTCAATTAGTTCTCCATGTAGCAAGAAAAGTTCAGGTACTGTAAATAAATTTGAACAATTCGTTAGAGTGCTCTAACTATTATATATTTTTATATATGTATCTTTGTTTATTTTAGAATCAATTGGGATATATGGCTAATTGTCTGGAAAAAGTAAAAAAGTAAGATTTGAAATTTTGATCTGATTTTTAAACCACATTTTTATAATTAAGATTTCATGCATTATTACTAAGTTATACTTAAAATATTTTGAAGTATGGCTGTACCATAGTAATATAAAATTATCATAATTTTAAAATCAAATTCATATTGTAACTTAAGACAGAACTCAATATTGTAACTGTGATTAAATTATTACTCCTTCACATATAAGAATTTTAATTTTGTGGAATTGTATAATTCTGATTACCTTCTTATAGCTTTATGAGAAATTCCAGTTGTGAAAATTCATTGTATTTAAGATAAGTCATAGAATAAAGAATGTTTAAATTATTTCCACTTAATTTTTAAAAAAATTGTATATGGCCAAGAAGCTGCAATTTTTACCTTTTATCATGACTTTTCGGTTTAAGACACACAAGTTCACGGACTTGGTCTAGATATTGCTGTCATCCAAGTGTGATAAGAAAAACAATAAAAATTGTATATAAAAGTAATGCATTTTCTATTTAATTTAAATAAACTTTATGCTTTTAAAATTTATTTTATAAAATAATAAATTGGCAAAATATTATCAGTCTATAAAACTATACATCTGTTACGAAACTTCTGTGTGTGAATATATATATATGTGGTGTGTGTGTTGCTGTTCTTCAAATTATGTAATTACTAAAAGAAATTTTTTTTAAACTAAAATATGTGTGTGTGTGAATAAATTTTTTTCCATGTTATTAATGTTCTATTTTAAAATGTATATTTGAATTTTGACCTATTATAAAAATATGTCTACATTAATCAATTCAAATTCTTTTCTTTTTGTAAAACCTTAATTCTAAATTATTTGTTTTATACACATTAATTAACTATGCATCATCTTTATTAATATTTATTTTTCAGTTTGTTGATGTGGCAGCAAGTAGAAGTAACTGGACATCTTTATTTTGTATTGGCTGCTGGATTTATTTCATCTTGTGTTTTTCCAGCCCATCAATTATTTACTGTGTTTGGTTAGTACACATTTTATTACCTAATTGTCAAATTTGTCTACAACTAATAAAAAAAGGCTGTTAATATAATATAACAGAAAATGTATGTAAAAAGTATTGTTATAACATTGTTATTCTTAATTGTTGTTGTTATCTATAATAAATGTTGTCTGTAAATGTCTTTACAGTAAAAATTTGCTTGATGTTTTTACTGTTAGAATAATAGTAAAGTATTATTTCAAATATTAAAACTTTTACAATGAAATTTATTTAAGGAAATTTTTCTTTTGACTATTAATTAAATTTTAATAATTACAATACAACATTTAAATAACAGTTATTAATTTTTTTAGTGAAAATTTATGTTTTTAAATTTATTTTTTTTATTAGAAAAAATAATTTTAAAACTTGCCAAAAATTGGTGATTTGGTAATTTTAATTCATAGTTTTATTCTATAAATGTAAAATTTAGATGTATATATAGATAATTATGTATAAATTTTTGTATTAAACAAATAAATATCGATTTATTATATAAACTTCTATCTTAAAATAAAATCATTAAAAAAATAAATATTTAAAATGAATAAATTTACTATATAATATATTTTTATTTAAAAACCTATTGAAAATTAATTTGAATCTTTTTTTACACTCTCACCATTAATAGACATAATAATATTAATGGAGTTTTTTTAGTACACTATAAATTGATGGGTAAAGAAAAATATTATAATTCTAAAATATTTATTTGCAGTCAAATAATTCAATTAACGGATAATTAAATCATGAGATTCATTATGGCTTTTGTTCTTATTTTTATTAAATATTTTTTACAGGATTTTATGTTGGTGTAAAATTGTTTATTATTGACTACATATTCTTCCGATTTCCAAGAGTTCAACAAAGGCATGATACTACTGCACGCTTGTGGAAAATATTGCCAACTGATGCACAGCTTGAGAGAAAACACAACAGAGCTGAGCTTGATAAGGTAATTAACTAGAAATTATATTTAGTTTATAGCAAGGTACACTTAATTATAGTGATTTGATAACTAGTTGATTATTTTCAATTAAATACAATATAAAGAACAGATCTCTGTGCCAATAAAAAACAAATAATATCCTTTTAAACATAATTATAATATCCTTTTAAACACAATAATTTAGTTTTGACCGATGATACTTTAAATTTTAAACATATTTAAGAGTTTTTATCAGAAGTGGCCAACTCAAATTTTGGTTTCATTTCATGATAATTTAATTTTAAAATGCATTGGAAAATTCATATTTAACAAGAAAATTTGTATATTCAGATTTTTTTAATTTTTGTTCCTTTTTTTCATCATAGCTTGTGGTCAATCAAAGCAGCATCATCAGTACTTCACTATCATCAGAAAACCAGAATTTTTGTGAATTGTTTAATTTGCCACCTACTGAAACACCAGTTCCAGGTAATATTATCTCCTTTGTCTTTAGAAAATTCAAAGAAAGTAATCTTGCTTTTTATAATACATGAGATCTGTTATATTCCATTATCCTTGTAAAACATTATTTTTTACTTTGAATCTCGAATTCCAAGGGTAATGTATTATGTCACAACATTTCAAATGCAAGTCAGCGGAAAACATAATGTTTTTATCGAGACTTATCCTACTTTTTGCATTTTAGTAATGTGTAACATAAATTATTAATGCAATGTTATATTTGTTATTATCTTTTCATTAATCTAGGTTATAAGCAGTTTTTGAATTCTGTCATTGATAAAAATCTGTTCTTTATGAAAAATCGTAATTATTGTAACAGATATCCTAATATTCGTAATCTTTTTTTTTTTTTCTTTGTCTGTTATCAAAATTTTGTCATAGTTTATTGAGGAATGCTATATTTTTTGCTACACTTGTAATTGAATGTGATGTAACCTGAGTTGTATGGTTTTTCTAATTTTTTTCCTTCTCTGTGGTCAACCAAATGTATTTTTTTAAAGTTAATTATTCCTTTTTTTTTTTTTTTTTTTTTTTTTCTGTGGATCAATTTTTAAATTTAACTGAAAAAAGAAAAAAATAATTATTTCTGTAAAATTTGATTGTTTTATCACTGATATTAAATCAGAAGACATTTTTAAAAAGATAAATATTAACTATTTACTCCAAATGCTTAAATTATTGGATACACTTAAATATTAATTCTATAGAAAATATTACAATTGTTCCTCTGAAATTTTGTTAATTAATTGCAATTGTTTTTTGTTGTTGTCAAAAAATGTGAGATACTCAGAAAAAATGCTTGATAAAAAATTTTCATGTTGAGTAAAAATTTAAAGCTTTGTAGATTTTCTACATATTGATTCTACTGGTAAATGGATTTTGAATATTAATTCTAGCATTTTCATGGATAAAAAGTACATCTTGCACAAAACTATTATTTTGAAGTGTTTAGAAAATTAAAAATCTTTTAATGAATATTAAAAAATACAATCACACTGATGACTAATAATCTAATTATGATTATTTATTTATAAGTATCTAAAAGGATTGCATATTTTTAGAAGGTTAATAATTGTGGATAATTTAAATTACCTTCCCACAATTATTTGCATAATTAATTTCCCACAATTAGAGGTTCTATTATAATTTATTTGTTTAGCAATCCATAAGATCTAATATTTTACCCATGTGCATGTAAGTGTAAATAATTGATAATTATTAGTTATATATAAAAGATAACTGTTAAATAGATTAACTGATCAACTAAAATGTTAAAACTACCTACCTGATAAGATGTAGGTCCTTCGTTTGTATACAAAAGAATTTTGACAAGATGTGACTAGCCTCATCTTTTGCTAGAACATTCCACCAGTTTGGAATCATTTTCTGAACAACTATGTTGGCAACAGTTAACAACATTTGCAGTTTTTGTGATCTGACCTTTGTCAAAGTATATATATTTTCATTTTTTATTGTATATATATATATATATATTTTCATTTTCTAAAGATATAAACTGCTGTTTGACACAGAGCATGATACCCAGAATTTATTTACAATCTCAAGACCACCGTTTCAATGCATTGGTTTTGCTTATAACTTCACTTACTAAACCTACACATTTTAATGTTTTTACAGATCCATGTATAGAGTTAGAAAACAGACAGTTTTAATTATTTTTTTTATCCTATGTATGTATGTATTGAATTAGTAGAATATATTGAATCTGATAGATTGCTTTTTTCAGTGATATATGATTCACTTGGAAGACAATGGGGTCAAGTTCAGAAAACAAAAATCGGGAAAATTAATGTTTTTTAATACATTAATTTTTAAAACTTTTAGTTTAATAATTTGATCTGAAAAGTATATAAAATCTTTTTTATAAGAGTAGTCTCTGCAACAAAACAATATATTTACAGGATGTGTACATAAAAACATAAGTATTTATTAAGACAATGGCAGCATCTTAAAAACTTACGGACTTATATCTTTTGGCAGCTGTAAAAGATAACAAATTCATGTAAACATAATACAATAATACATAATTTGCTATCATTAATTTTATCTTTATGCATCATAACAAATATCTTCTTATGAGTTACTTAAATCTAAATTTTTGATCTTTGCATGTTCTTAATGTCTTGTAAAAGTCATGCTTTATTGGAGGTATATCATGTCACTTTTTTGTTTCTTGTGAAATTGTTCTACCATTAGGATACAATAATGATTGATTTATATTTTTTAAAATTGCTGGTCTACTTTTTTTTAAAATTTTAATTACATGAAAGGTATCATCCTCATCAAAATTATATTTGAACATAATGTTGCTTGGGTGTGACCTTTCTAGTTTTATCCACCGCATATTAAGCCAGTTAACTGTCAGTTTTTTTTTCTGTTGGTAATTGCATAGCATCTTCCAATGGTTTTGTGGAAAGGAAATCTTGGGGATTTATTTTGATAGCACTGAAATGGTTTTTAATATTTTGAATTATATGATATCAGTCGCTGGAATGATCAATATGCTAATTTTTTTTTTTTTTTTTTTTTTACATAAGCTTCTAAACTACAAAGTCAACATCATTGGGCAAATAACTCTGCCAACTTAATAAAGTTTATTATGAATTTGTTGTTTTTTGTGTTGCCAACAAATATTGAAAGAAGAAAATTTTAATTTTTATTTCAAGGTTTATATAAAAAACTATTGATAAGAAGTGGAGTTGTTCCCAGTTAATTGTTTCTGAAATTATTATCAACATATTCTGAAGCTATAAAAAATGGGCTGTAAAAAAACTAAGCAACAAGTAAATCTTTTAATAACTAAGAAAGCTATTATTTATTCCTTTAAAATTTACAAAAAAATCAGAAAATATCAAAAAATGGATTTAACCACATTGACTTCTGAGCAACTCATGTAGTATTCTTAATTATAAATAATTCATAATTATTTTTTTGTCCGAATTATCTATAAGGACTATAAAAGAAATTTTTTTAAAATCAGAATAAATAAAATCTTTAAAGTTTTGAAATAAAACAGATAGTTTTCTGGCAAATAAATGAAAGCTTCTTTCTATTCAGCATTTAAGACTCGTGTCTTAAAGACATGAGACTTAAAGCAATGTAATGTAATCTCTTTAATGCAATGTATTTCATAACTATTTAAAGTTTAAATCATTATCAATAATTTTTTTCTTCTTATATATTCATCGACAATAAAATATAAAATATGTTATATTATACATTTATGTAAATGCATAAAAATAATGAATTTTATATTTCAGCTTGGCATGGTGGTAGAAGATGCACTCTTATCAATAAAGATAAATCTTTGACTGCGGCGTTTAAAAATGGCCGTCTGTATTTAACAAACAGGTTTGTATCTATTTCAAAATAAAATGTTTGAATTACCCTGTAAATTTTCCTTGTATTTTATAGTATAATTTTTTTTTTTTTTTTAAGAGGTGTTTGTTGAATGTCAGTTCATTTAATACTTTATGTAGTTCTTTTAATGTCAATGACATTGATAATCTATTTTAAATTTAATTTTTAGTTTCTCAACTGAATCATTTTTCATATGTCATGAGAAATTATATCTATCATTTGACAGCATACATAAAATATTGCTATTTCAAAATGCACCTGTTAAATAAAGCTTAATTTTAAAAAATATATTTCTCTTTAAACTGGTATGATTATATATTCTGCCTTTTTTCAGTTATGGAAATACTGGGAGTGTTTTTTTTTTTTTTAATTTTTAATTTAGTTATAATTTAGAAAATCTTTATTGAATGTTTCTGAGAAAAAAAAAATAAGAACATTTTATAAGTTCATACAATAATACAACTTTGAAAATACCTAAAAGTTTACTATTTGTAAAATATTTTTTTAACTTTCAGTGGTATAATTAGGTTGTTCTTGTAATTTATATAATTATTGAATTTTATTTTTAAATTGATATTTCATAAACACTTTGTTCTGTTTTTTCAAAAGTTTTTTTATCTACAAAGTGCAATGTTTCATATCAAATTTTCACTGTTATTGTTAAATTGCTGCGTAGAAGCTTTCTATTAAATATTAAAACTCAATATGAGACTGGAATGCCTTTTTTATTTTAAAATAGATATTTCAAACATTAGATACAAAAACTATGTATTCAAAAAGAGTATTAATTATTACTTGTAGAAAATGTAATAATATTGTTAGATTTTTTTTTTTTTTTTTTTTTGTACTGTGATGGCTATATTAATACAGTTTTAAATTTTTCCTTGAACAATTGTTATGATCTTTAAAATTTTTGAGGTACAAATCAATTATATCCTTCCATAGTTGATATTTAGTCAAACTCGAAGTAACTTAATATATAAACAAAATTCAATTCACCATAATAAAAATTCAAACTATAATTTCTTTGTTTTTCATATTTATAATGATCAAAATGTGCTTATTAGTTTTTTTTTTTTTTTTTTTTTTCATTCCAGCTTTCTTTGTTTTGAGAGGTCTAAATCCATCACTCCAAAAAATTTAGTTTTGGCTTTGAAGAACATTAGTAAAGTTGAAAAGGTTTGTTTAATTTGTTATAATTGAATTTTTTTTCTTTTTTGTGTGTGTGTTAACCTAGTTTTGAGAATATTTTATGAAGAGCACTGTTTGTTTGTAGTATTAGTTTATAATTATTCTTTTTCTTTAAATATTAAGGCTAAGCCATATCCATGGATACCAGGTGGAGGAATGGCTATAGAAGTGACAATGATATCTCCAGAAAAAGTAAGTTCAAAATTTTGTTGATTTTGAATTATTTTCTACAAACTAGTTTAAATTGTTTTTTCAGAACTTTTTATAGCTAAATTTATGTTAAATTTTAAGAATAATTTAAATAGTCATTATACATATTCTATTATAAAAAATAATAAAGTGTCTTTAAAAAAATAATTCAATTACATCTAAATTTTGATTTTATTGGGTTGGCAAGAAATTATGGCATTATATCCTGGTCCATTCCCCAACAAAGTGCCAAATATATGGCTTGCCCATCTATACTATTGATATTCTTCATTTGCCTGCAAGGCAGTGATTTTTTTGTCAATTGGACATTATGGGGCATGGTAGGTTGCCATTGCAGGCACAATGTCCCAGATATGGAGTAGTAATTTAAAATAACTTATAGAATATGTTATAGGATGGTATCTTTGCATAGATATATACCAGCATGCATTATTATCTAAGTATATATCAGTAATTATTGGTTTCATCATTTGTGCAATTGCTGGCCATCTATGGCTTCGAGTTATAAATCTTTTTCTAATTGTGTTTGAGATTTATGCATATTTAATTTCAAGTAAAATTTCGCTTTATTAATGGCAATCCTTCCTTTTCCTAAAGAGTAGATAATGTAATTTGTACAATATCAAATAAGGTGAATTATTTATTGTTTGGGAAAATAAGATAATTGAGGATGAATGATTTTTTATTGGAAATTACTATACTGTGTATGTATATTTTTTTACCATTAACAAATAAAAAAAAACATTTAATAAAAAATAGGTATATGAGAACTATATGTCCTAAAAAATGGACATAGGTGTATTAAAATCTTTTCCATGTGAGAATATTTGATGTTCATGCCTTTTATAAATTGATCTTTTTCTATTATTATTATAAATTCATGTTTGTGAAAATTGCAACACCATGAAGGAATCGTCATAATTGAATGCAATTTAATACACAGTTGAGTGGTACAAACAAATGATTAAATGTTCAAAGCAAACAAACAATAACAAGAGATCGGAATCAGTATTTTGTGTAGCCACCACGCGCCGCAATAAGTGCTGCTATACGACGTGGCATGGAGTCAAACAAATTTTGAATGTCTGCCTGAGGAAGAGCATTCCATATTGTTTGTATGCGCACCCAAAGTTCGTCTGCAGAAGCAACAGGACGTGGATCACGAGCGAGACGCCGACCAACGAAATCCCACGCATGTTCAATCGGTGACATATCCGGGGAATACGCAGACCAAGGAAGAAGCTGTACCTGCCGCGTTGCAAAGAAGGATTGAACAGTCCTAGCGATATGAGGGCGGGCATTGTCCTGTTCCAGCGTGGGCAAGCTTTGAAGGAAGGGAACAGCTTGGGGCTCTAGAACTTCACTGATGTGCCGGTTGCTGTTCAGATTGCCCACAATTCTTAGCAATTGAGATCGTCCATGATATGCTATGGCACCCCAGACCATAACTCCGGGTGTTCGTCCACTGTGGCGTTCGATAATGCACTCCGGAAGGTGGCGTTCACGGGCATAGCGTCTGACACGAATGCGGCCATCATGGTACCACAAATTAAAGCGGGATTCTTCAGAAAACCCGACATGCTGCCAATCAGCACGCCAGTCTCTATACTGAGCGGCCCATTGTAGCCGCAGGCATCGATGGTTTAGCGTGAGAGGGATCCTGTGTAAAGTAAAGTAAAGGCTTGTGTATGATAGTGCTTAGGGTTTTCCCTGTACCTCCGTGTAATATTTAAAATCATAATTAAATTATTTACCAAAATATTAAAACTTTTAATGAAAGAATATTAAAAATGAGCCCATGCTCTGTATAAAAAGAGAAATTACTGTTAGTATTTAAAAACTATTACAGAATTTAAGAATTATATTTAAGTGTATATATTTTAAAAAATTTAAAAATATATGAATGAATTTTAATTTATAAGCCTATACAGTACCATTCCTTAAAAAGAAGAAAGGAAAGAGAGGGTAGAGTCTACATCACATAAACAAAGGCAGTTGCTGTGCTAGTTTCATGGTGAAGTGCTTTTTCTGTGGATGGCGGACGAAAATTAGAGCGAGCGATTTGATTGGTTGAAAAAATCGAGTGAGCAAAAATACCCATTCGGAGAGAAAATTTAGACTTTGAAAATTTTTATCCAGGATCTATGTGAATACGTTTCGCGACCGGAAACGAGTAGAAATCTTGATTAAAAATAGATCTGGGGCGCTTTCTTGCATAAGTAGAGTTATGGCTGTAATTCGGTAGATTTAAAAGGAGCTCATTTTTAGTGTTAGGAATTTTGATGAGAAAGTTTTCGGTGATCTTTTTAGCATAGTTAAGAAGCGGTTCTAAGTTTAATTCTTTATGGATCATTTGCCTATTGTAGTGGAGTGGTGCATTGGTAATAGTTAAAAGCATCTGATTTTTTAAGTGAATTTATTGCTGCGTTGATCCATATTGGAGTTGCATAGAGTAAAATTGGTCTAATTAGTGATATATAGATGGTGAGTTTACCTCCGATCGAAAGTTTACTTTTTCTGTTAATAAGAGGAGTCTGTTATAAAGGAGTCCTTGCGCGCAGTCCACACTGCAGCAGACGTCTACGCACACAATGAAACACCTGTAGCTATTGACCACTGTGCTGCCAATTGTCTAGAGGAAACTGTACGGTCCGTCAGCGCTATGCGGACCAGGTGTCTATCATCGCGAGCTGACGTCACATTTCGGGGTCCACTCCCGGATTTCCGAGTTGTCCGACACTCGTCCGTCCACTGCCTCCAAAGACGCATCACTGTGCTGCTTTTACGCTACACGCGAGCGGCTACTGCACGATAAGACAATCCAGCTTCACGAAGGCCGATGATTCTCCCCCCCGTTCAAACTCTGTAAGTTGTTCAAATCTCACTCCCTTTCGTCGAAGAGGCATAAGTAACGATTGAGCTAACGTTTACCACTAGCAGATAACCACCGATAACCATACACGCCTCGCTACAGCCGTCTATTTATTCGGATCCATCCGCCGTTCAGAGGGCGCTGCTCAGCATACGCATGCGCTACGGATTTGAAATTCTAATCATGCGCTAATTTGCATTTCCTGAAAATTTCAGCTCACTCGCGTAAGTCCTTCATGGTGTTGCAATTTTCACAAACATGAGTTTATATACAGAAAAGATCTTGTCTGTTTTTTATAGGTTAAGAATTGGGTTGGTGCATAATTATCTGGTGTTTCTTTGATGTGCTATATTTTAATAAAATGTTACAATATTTTATAAATTTATGAATGAAAATATCCTTCTACTTTTAGGTTATAAAAATATGTGTCAATAATCATACTCATACTCATTTTTGGGTTGGAGTCTACCAATAACAAATCCCGTTTAAGATGATTTCCCAATGGATGATTCCGCCCCACTTCATTTCCGTCTAACAGTGCATGTCCTTCATTATTCCTTTTGTTGATACTCCTGGTGAAATGCAAACCTTCCTTCTTTTGAGGTTTTTGTAGAGAAGCCATGATTTATGCCCAATGACAAGATCCTTCAGAAATGGACCCCGCTCGTTTCGTTGAAGCAAATCGGTGAAAATTGACTCTATAAAATCAATTGAATTGAAGAAGCAAATCAGTGGAGGACCCATCCAGCCAATATCCATACCTTTCCGAGCTTTTTGAGACGACGAACGATGGTTAAATGGTCCATATTGAAGTTATCGACCAACATTCGAATTGTCAAGTTTTCGTCTCCTTCCATGACTGCCAAAATGTCTGGTTGTCGAAATCCGAGGGTTGACCTCTTCCTGGCTTATCTTCCAAGCTAGTGTCACCAGATTTGAAATGGTCAGATCATTTCCTGCGTCAACTTTCGCTGATTGTGCCCTCACCGAAAAGTTTGTTGAGATCTCGAAATAACTGTGCTGTTTTCCATCCTTTCTCAAAGTGGTACAGCATAATATGGCAAATATGAGTATGATTATCGACACATATTTTTTATAACCTAAAAGTAGATGGATATTTTCATTCATAAATTTATAAAATATTTGTAAATTTGTATTAAAATATAGCACATCAAAGAAACGCCTGATAATTATGCACCAATCGAATAATAGACAAATTTAGAAATAAATCTATATTCTTCATTTTAAGAAAGTTCTTAAATTTGATTTTAAATAGTTAGCTGCCAATCTATATTGTTTCATTTATTCAGATAGCCACAATTTTGATTGTAGGATATTTTATATATATATATATATTTCAGACATACATTTTTGGCGCTATTCTGAACCGTGATGAAACTTTAGAAAGTATTATGGATGCAGGCTTAAAAGCAGGATTGCCTTGGGCTTCTACACCTGTGCAACCCGATCATGAAGAACCTCAACAAAGTTCAAGCACAAAAAAGCCAATAACTTGACTTGACTTGCTTTGTATCTGTATTCTTGATGTGTCCTCTGTCATTAGCTTTTGCATGATACAAATTCCTTGAAATATATGAGCTTCATATGCACACATAATTTCTTTTAAAGAGAAAAATTATATCAACAGTTGTAAAAATGATTTAAAAAAAATTTTTTTTTCTAAATATGCAAAGTTATTTAATTTTACTATATCTATTTCATTTTGTTGTAGGTTAAGAAGCAAATTACTATAGAATTTGTTATTAGTGTTGGATATATTATTAGATAAAATAATATCTGATAAAATTATTCTAACTCATATCAACATTTATTAAAAATATTTCTGTGTTTATTATCAATACTGTGAATGATCAGTGTGCTTATGGATGTGTGAACTTATAAAAACATAATTTGCTACTAACCATTATGAGAATTTTCTTATGATTTATTTAATTTTTACTATACAAAGAAATTTTTTATTTGATATGCTTAAATGGAACTATTTTCTATAAATGATATTGGACAGTTGATAATGTCCAGTGTGGTGAACAAAATTTTAAAACTTGAAAAAAAAATTAAAATATAGCTATAAAAGTGAGTGAGATTTTAACAGAAATTTGTCTTAGCAATATTGAGTGGATTAATAACTTGCATACCATTTAAGAATGTAAATACATGGTCTTTGAATACTTTATAAAATTTGTATTCTTTTTTTTTTAAATATTCTTTTTATTTTTAGATCATAATTACCGTCCATCTTCTCATACCTATTTATACTGACCATCACTACCTTTTCAAATCTTAATTATTCCTAATAAATTCTATATCAAACAGTCAAAACAGCTTTGCGAGTTTTTTTTAAAGGGAAAAAGTATAAATATTAAATATATGTGTATGTTAATATATACATATAATGAATATGTGTGCATGTTTATGTTACAAGAAGTTATATTTTTTTCTTCCTTAAAATGTATTTTATTACTTTGTTTCGCAATAAAAAAATATATATATTTAAAATGACTGGCAGAGGAATTCAGTTTTTTATAAGCAATTTCAGTGAATGAATGGCTCATGTATGGAGAAACTTCTCAGCTCATTGAATTTACTCTCAAAGCATATCTTTCATAACTTTCTTTCATCATTTTTATACGTAATAAGGAAAAAAGAATAAAAACTTATTATAATTTGATTTCATATTTTAAATTGTTTAATTTTTCACAGTTATTGTAATTCTAACTGTTATGTAAGATTGCCAAACAAACATGCTCATTTATTTAAAAAAGCCAAATCAAAATCATTAAAGCATATTGTATATATTGTCATTCAAATTTTTAAAAAGGCTTGTATTGTTTTCAAAATAATTTTGTTACATTCAAATTTTTTCTTAAAATTCCTAACTGCAATTTAACTATAAGTGAAATAGAGAATTGAAAAATCACTTTACCTAGCACAATTTGCTTTTTTACTGAATGGGATTGTGAATATTTTGAAATTTCCGATTCTCACTCAAAAGAGAATGTATCTTATATATGCAGTTAAAAACTGTAGTCATATTATTTGAAAGTGTGTCCAATTATGTAGTATTGTGTGTTATTATTGATGTAATGTGTGCATGTGAAATATTTCCTGTATTTTTGCATGTTTCTCTAGTCTTTTATGAAATGAAAAAAAAAAGTAGTATTTGTAGTTTCATCTGTTATGTTTTATATATTTGCTTCAAATGCTGGAAATGACCAAAAAATACATGTATATGTGGATGTAAGCTTTTATAGATTATATATATTTAGTGTTAAGGCATATTGTCATTGGTGTTACTTGTAGTAGATTTTATTGTTGTTTTATAGCTTTACACATTCTTCAAAACCTTTTTATGAAAAATTTTATATAATATTATTATTTTATTAAAAATTATTATTAATTTTGTTATATTTATTATATTATTATGGAACAAACTTTATTTCCAGTTGTTTCACGGAATAAGGCTTCCAAAAGGATTTTTTAATTATTCTTTTATTGTACACTTTTTCCTGTGAAAATTATGTAGAAACAATATTAATATTATTAGATTTTTAATGATATTTTTAATTAAATGGAGTTTGAATGAAAGAGTTATCATTTTTATTTATTGGTTATAATTATTATTAGCTGAAACATTTTACAATGATAGATTTTTTTTTTTTTTTTTTTTTTTTTTGTTGGTTAACTTAATTCAATAATATATATTTTATTTTATATAAATTTGAAATATCTAGAGTTTTGAATTGGATTGACTTATTTAATGTTATGTTTTCAACATTTCTTTCAGGTAATTTGCCTAGTAAGTATAACTTAATTAATGTTCAAAATACTTTTAAAAACAAAATTTGTAAAAGGAAGTTTTTACCTTGTATTTTTATCTTAAGTATAATCTTTTTGATGGGTAAATTAAACGTGTTTAACATCAACTGCAGAAAAAAGTTATTATGTTAATAGTGATATCTGTATGTTAAGAATTATGCTTAAAAACTTTGAGTTATATTATATTTATGTCTTATTATTACTGTGATATTTTTTAATACTAATTGTAGGAGTTTAGGTGCAATAATTATTTTTCAGTTGAAATCTTGATTAATGAGAGAGAATTTTATTTTGAATTTTCTTTAATGCTAAATCAAAAAGTATTAAATATTTGTCATTGGTATTATTAATTATATCTATAAAAATATTAATAACAAAATTATATTTATTATATTTATTGAATATTATTTTTTATGAGTATTTAATAATATTTGGCCAAAAAATAGATTTTACAAATTCTAAATTTTTGTTCTTTGCTTGATCAATCAAATTTTTTTTAAGTATAATTTAATAAATGCATTTTATTGAGAAGATGCTTATTTTCTATTAACTCTTTTTTTTTCCCCCGAAATTTGGATCTCAGTTAATTAAGATTTTTAATTATTTTCAAAGTGATTTTTTTTTTTTGCATTTAACTTTTATCAAGAAACTGAAAATAATTTGTGATGAGAATTGAAATTTTATTATAGTTTGTTTAGTATACTGTTTTACTATTTTGTTGCTTTTGAAGAATATTAATGCTTTCATATTTCACATTTTGTATATACTTTTGTTTTATATTAAAAGTGCTAAATTTATTTGGGCCAATATGTATTTTATGCATCTAGTTTAAGGATATGCAAAAATTTGGGATTAAAGTTAAATTGAAAATAAATTGAACATTCCAAAAAAGGTTTTTTCTTCAATACGTATTTTTTTAAATTCATACCATAAAACTATAAGTACTCCTGCCTCATTTTTTGTTATAGATGCAATGATCTAGTTAAATATTTAGATTACTTTTATTTTATTATATTTTTTTTTTTACTGAATGATTTCTGCTAAAATATTAATGTTTCTATGCCAGATTTGTATGTTGTGATATATATAAATATACATACATATATATATGTAATAAAGTATTTTAACATTATTGTGCTTCATGTGGAGTTATATGTTTTACCAGTGTTTATCACTATTATGTATCAAATGAATACATCAAGAAAGTATTTTATAATTTTGTTTCTATAAAGGTGTTGCATTCTTAAAATCTAAAGGATTATATGCTTTGAACATTCGAAACGACAAAGCATTCATAAATCTGATCAAATACTTTAAAGTTGAACAGTGGTAAATTGTCCACTATTGTTTTGTATAACATCATGTTGTAATAAATCTATTTTCTTTACTCTGTCTTTTCTGAGATTCATTTTCAAAATAGCACGATTTTTTACTAAGATTTACAATGTTTATTTCATGTTGATGCAAACCACAAAATAAAATTTTGTTATTTTCTTTTGTTGTCATTTCATTATAAAATTTCTTATTGACATTTTTCTGCTACATCATTATTTTATTTTATATTCACTTGTTAATACAAAAATGTTCTCAGTTTGTTTGTTTTTATCAGTCATATCTTAAAGTGTTGCTTAGTGAATATTGAGTGGTAATTTATTTTACCCATTATGTAATGTTAAGTATCTTGTAACAAAGCTTTTCTGTTTCTGTTTAAATAGCTAATTTTCTTAATTGACTTTTATTAAATCTATCTAAATAGAGTTTTAATTTAATATTATGTAAATTGTAATATAAATAACTAGTCCATGCTCATTGATTTTGATTTTCTTTTTTTCTTAATCTAAACATTAATAAGAGTATTATTATGCCTTTATACCATATTAATCTACAAGTGCCATAATTAGTTTTCAATTTCATCTTTACGAGCATCTTATAGGGTTGCAATAATTTTTGGTCTTTGTTTTACAAACTACTTTGCAAAGAAATTATCAAAAATTGAAAGTTAAAATTTTAGAATTCAAAAATGAATACATTTATAATAGTGTTTGTTTTCTGAAATATTCCATAATATTTGAAAATGTGAGTGAAAAATCTCATATAAAATATGAAAATTGGGAAGGAGAAGAAAAAAAAAAGGCTAGAATTATAAAATACTGTATTATAATTTTTATTGTCTTGAATCATAATCTTTTGAAACTATACTTAGTCTAATTAATCAATTTGTATATAGTAGTTAATATACTGTGAATAAAGACTAAAAATACAAAAGCATTTAGAATACTAATTATGTTACAATTCTGATTTATCAGAATGAAAATTTTTTATTTAAAACACATATTTTTAGAATTGTATAATACAGTAATGAAATAGTTTTGAAATTGTATAATAATTATTTCTGAGCTTACAAATATTATATTATACAATAACATGTATGAATAAGGTAAAATATTTGTAAATTATTATTTTCAATTACTTTAATATTGTGTAGTTTTCCTTTAGGTTAATGTAATCATATAATCAGATGTAATCTTGAGGTGACTTGCCTCATAACTACCATAAAACTTGAACTGCAGAATATTCAAATTTAAATCTTTTTTTTTTTTTAAATATGGGTAGAGTTTCTTTTATTTTATAAATTGATTTTCGAATTTGAAATTCACTGCTTAAATCTCCTGAGTGTCAAGATGTCCATTATTAAAACTTTAATTCTTCAATAATCTTGGTAATATTTTGAATTTGAAAGCCTTCTAAATTATGATCACACCATCCCCGTTAACTCTAAATGCCCACTGCCTGTTTAAAATATTTTATCATAATTTCATTGTCATCATTCCTGAGCAACCCTTGCAACTGTTGTTCCACATCTCTTGGTTTTTATTTTTATTTTTTCATTTTTTTTGTTACGTTTACTTTAATTTAGTTTTAGTTGAACTTTTTTAGGGCATTTACCATTTGATTTATTGCGATCTTATCTTGCAAAGATTGATTTTTTTATCTGTTTGGCTCACTTAAATTACTCATCATGTCTTATTTCCCAATATGTATCCTCAAGTCTTCAAGCATATATTTTAGCCCCTGAGGAAACAAGGCACTCTAAATAATCCCAGAATCAGTTACCATGTGGAATTTGTATGCGATTTGTCACTTAATGTATTGGCAGCAGTTATTGTGATAAAACATTTTGAGCTCCCAGCGATTTTTACAATAGAAAAATTAGTCGAGCAAAGAGTTTGCCTTAAAGTGTTTCAAATGAAATTTCGAGTGCTGAATCGCTAAAAATATTGCAGAAGACTTGCGGTGTATCGCTTAATCGTATGTCAAAAACTTAAGAATATGAATGGATAAAACATTAAAAGTAGTCCCAGAAATGGTAGTTGATGAGTGATGGACAATGAAAAGAAAAATTGGATATTTTGAATGGTTACCAATAACAGAAAAACAAAGTTTTGAAACAAATATTTAATCTCTTTTTACAATAATTTAATGAAATCAAATAAGAAACTTTGCAAAAACATTTTCTTGATATTGATGTTAATGTAGATACCGATTGTGTGAAACGTAAAATACAAGGGCTAATGTTAAGGAAACGCTCTACCATTATCAACCATTATTGAGAGTTTTTTTATATTGGTTTTTACCCCCTATAATATTTCTGAGGATGATTCTATTGCTGATATCCCCTATGCTAAAGAATTTGAGAACCCACACCACTACAGATATATAAGAAAAACGTCGAAATTACAGAGGCCACAGCCTTACAAGAATGAAATATTTTAAAACAGTTAAAATAAAACCTATACTACTGATGACATGGACCAAACTGCATATATTAGAGGGACCAGTGATTGTCGAAAGAACATTCGAGCTTTGAAACGCTGTTTAAAACATATCGAACCCTGTTTTGTTCCAACTTGCAAAGTTCATTCTGCCACAGATCTAGATCTTCACGGTTTTTCTCCCCACTCGAAAAATCATGTAGCCAACCGCCCAAAAAAGATGTTATCTGTCAAACAAATATCCACCGAAAATTCTTTCTGTCAGCTTCAAGAAGTCCACCGCTCCTTCTCTCCACATCAGATTGCCTTCTGTCATTGTTCTGATGATGATGCTAAAGGAATCATTCAATTTATTGGTGAACAGTTCGACAACCAAATTGCAAATGCTTTGGGTCTTCTATGACTGTGTGGCAAGTTCTATTATCGTTCCTTACTCAAAAGGAAATTATTTATTTCATATTAACACCTAAATCAAGTAGGCCATTTAAGGCAGTAATTAAGACCTCCAGGTTATTACAAGTGCAGCTGAAATCGAAGAAGCCCTCAAGGAAAGCTTCGCCATTGTCAAGACGATCCAGCTAAAGAATAGGTCAAAATATCTTACTGTTTAGTAGCTTATACTTTCAAGGAATGTATTTAATTAGAAAATTTCTGAAGTCAAGAGGCTTCTCTAGGTAAGAATTGAGAAATATAACCGAAGACCTGGCGTAACCCAGTGTTTTTCCTGCAACTACTTCCACCAAGGAAGTAATAATTGCAGATCTCGCAAAAGATGTCTCAAGTACGAGGAGCCACACTTCTTCAAGATATTGTTCCAGATATTTTTACATCGAATATATATTCTAATTTACTGTGTTATCAATAAATTCAAATTTACATACTCCATGTTGTTTTTTTAAAATGAAAGTAAGTTCCCTTTTTAAAAAATTTCCTTTCGATTTTCATCAAACCATTTTGTAAAATGGTTCTCCGAATTTATGTTTGCTTTCATTAGCTAATTTAAGACTGTGAAATCTTTTTTTTTCTTTCATGGTTTATAGCAGATAAAATTCGAAATTTTCAATTCTTTACGCTAATAAAGTATTTCTTTTTTTTTCACTTGACCATAATAGCTTACTGATCGAATTATTCTTCGAGCTTCATAACATTCAATAACATTCTTGCGATTTTGTTCTACGTTTTGTAACCGATAATTCCGGATTTCAATTTATTTTTCGAAAGACGATTTGTTTCATTCCATGAGACAGTTTTGTTGGCCTTCACCATCTTGATTTATAATTTATACTACGATGATTTTTTTATAACATTTTATGAGAAAAAAAGCAGTCGGATTATTATAACTAAAAATTTGAAGGATTTTCTTAAATTATTAATCATTAATTAGCTATTAATATCTTAAATTAAAACATTTTCTAATAATTAATTTATAAACTTTTAATGAAACCTGTTGTATCTTGTCATGAAGATTATATAAATAAATATTACATAAAACAGATAAATATTCCAAACAGACGATTTTATTTAGTATGGTAAGCTGTGTTTGAAAAATATTTCTTAATTTTTATTTAAAATTAATATAAAAAAAAGATAATTATGATTAGATTTTAAATCGTAGGCGAAAATTTTGTGAGGCTTAAAAATATTTCTATTTTAAGCTTTTATTTATGCTTAAAAATATATTTTTTAATTTTTTTAAACTTGAAATTAGAGAGTTTTTGCATACCGTAAGTTAGTTACCGTAGGACGTCCGTTAGCTTTTTCTCCCTAGCGCGCATGCTCATAGGAAACTGAGCATGCGCGCTAGGGAGAAAAAGGTAACGGACGTCCTACGGTAACTAACTTACGGTATGCAAAAACTCTCTATTATTACATCCTGTAAACCATACCGTATGCGTTGGAATAACATGAATGTTTTATAATATAGAAATCTTTTGAAATTTTCAGCTATTTCTATTCTTTTTCTTGGAATTATAATGAGAATCGTACAAGTACGGAACTATGAGTCACTGTATGTTTGGAAGCGAATAAGGCAGAACAGATTTTGAAACTTTCGGTTGTTATATAAAATAACACGGGGAGAGAAATTCTGTCAGAAATAAAGATACAACAAGCGAAAGTTGCAATGCTGCCTATTATTTGTCTACTTAAAAGTTGAATAAAAATCGTTGGCAATCACACAAATTATATGGAAGGAAAAAAAGTTAGTTTTTAAAAAAATCGTTTGCTTTTCTTTTATTTACATTTGCATTCTTATAGAATTCTGAAATGCTTTATTAACGTTAAATAATTTGTGAGGGAAACTGAAAAAATTATGTCGTTTAATACTTTGTATGAAGAAGCAATGAATTTAAAACAAAACCTGATAGATGAAAAAGATGAGCCACACTTTGAAGAAGCTAATAACTTTGATTCTGATATGTCAAAACTTCTCAAAAGATTTAAAATGGCTATCAGCAAAGTTTTAACGACGAAAAAAAAATTTATGGATGAATTTGTTGAAGTAAGAATGTTATTTTATTTCCAAAATTAATATTGAAAATTTAACTTGTGAATTCTTCCCAGAAATTCACATTTCTTAAAATTGAAACTAATTCACAACTAACTTTCTTAAATTAGGTTTTAATTTTAAGTATTAAAATGTTAAATATAATAAATATATATGTAATCTTATTATGAAATCATTCCTTAAAATTTTGTGTATCAAGTATTTTTTTTTTTTTTTTTAATCTAAATCTAAGCAAATATTTTTAAAATAAGAAAAACGGTGAAAATGTATTTCTTTACTTTTATAATAAAAATAAAAGAATGATATTAGTTTTTAGTAATTATTCTACTGCAAATCCTTGCTCTATACGATAAATTATTTTTTTCTCAATTTATTTATATTTTTAATTTTTTATAAATTTAATGAGAGTTTTAACTTTATTTGCGGAATCAAATTCTCAATTTAGTTGCAAGAATGAAATATTTATTTCTTCTATATATATTTATTCGCTGTTATTCAATTTTTGTATTTCTGTAAGAAAAAAAAAAAAAAAAAAAAACCACTATTAATTAAAATAAATAAAAATTAATTAAATAAATAACAATAAATTAAAGTAAATAATAATAAATAAAAATAAAATTATTAAACCAAATATTGAAAAATGTATTGCTTTGAAAGCAATTTAATATGAATATATATTACATTTGCATTTTTTAAACTATTTAGAAAAACTTACAAATGCCGTAATCGGTAAAATGGCAGAATAAGAGTCTGTTGAGATTTGGCGTCAAAAATGTTTTCGCCAAAGTGCGCCAAATAACAGGTTACGATTGTAAATGAAGTGAATTGTAAACAGTATTAGAAACCCGGGTTACCGCATTCGGCGACTAATCGCTCAATTGGAGCCACAAAAAAGTCGCCAAATTCCAACGACCTCCATTTTGCGATTTGGCCCGTAATGCATTATGAAGGAATGAATGTTACTCACAAAAGTTTTTGCATAACTATTCAATCCTATAAAAGAATTTGAACCACTCAATAATTACAATATATATGAATTTTTTATATAAATGGTTTTTGTTGTTGTTGTAGATTAATAAGAAATGTCACTGATTTGCTAGATAAACGAGCATAATAATAATTTTTATAATGGATTAAAAATTAAAACATTTTATATTAAGGAAGGAATTCATTTTATAAAACTGTTTTTCCATGTTAGTAAATATTTTTAATGATTAAAGACACTTGATAAAAAAAAGCGTAGATTAAATAAATAATAATAATGATAAAAGAACGTAAGAATATATACATATTCTGGATTGATTTCATCATTATTCTATTATTCTTTTCATTTATTTTACTTACACTTATCCTTAATCAAACATTTACGTCTAAAGCAAACTGGGGAATAAAATAATTTATTTCCTTAATTTTCAGGACACCATTCAGGAAACAGCAAAAAAAATTTCTATGACTATTACAGAGCAGTTAGAAGCAAAAGAAAAAACTGTTAAAGGTTTTAAATCAGAATTCTACTCCATGGTTCATCAAGCCACGAATGACCTGAAGAAAATGAAAGAAGTGGAGGATAAAATTCAGGTGAATCATAGTAACATTTTTTTTATAAATGCATAATTTATTTCATTTTAATGGAAATTATTTGAAAATCATTGTTATTATTTCTGTTTGGAGATTGCCTACAAAAATCAACTGCATAGATATTATTTGCAACATTGTTGAGAGAAAATTGTTGAAAATATGCTGCACACTCTTAATAAAATTAATAATGCTGAAAAAGTATAAATTCTAAGCAAAAATAAAAATGATTTATTTCGATTGGTTATATTAGTTAACCCGAACTATTATATTGGCTAATATATGGTTATATTAGCTATGATAGTGGTTGTATCAGCTAACTTCGAATCTTTATATTAGTTAATAATGAAAGCAATACTACTCATTTGTCTTATTTTGTTACGGAATATAGATGTTTTGTATATACTAACATATATATAAGTATATACTAAAAATTATTTTTTTTCATGCTTTTTTTTTTATATTTTAATGTGTACAGAATTTACTGAAGTTGAAGGAAAAAGAAAAGCAAAGCGAAAGAAATGCTTATTATCTTCAGTTGCAAGAATTTAAAAAGTTGAATGAGGAATTTTGCAAAGTATTTATTGATATCTTACTTTATTATAGATTAATTCTTTATTTTTTTTTTTATTATTGATTAGAAACACAATTAATTAATAATATAAAATTTTATTTAACAAAGTAAAATTCTTTTGAGAAAATTATGATTCTAATACAACTGTTAGGGATATATGCTATTCAGAATATAGAATGGATTTTCGAATAGCATACATAAATGAATCAACATATAATATTTTTTTATTTCGTTTTAAATGCGATAAAACATGGTCGTGCAAAATTTAGATTAGCATTTTCCATGAATAAGAATGATTAAAAATAAAAGGAAAAATATAATTGCCCATAAAAGGATTTTAAATAAATAAATAGAGTATTTATTGTTGATAAATTATTTTTATATTAAAGGATAATTAGTTTATTAAGATGTTTAGATTAAAATGAAAAATTACAAGTTTTGGTATAAATAATGATTAATTAAAATAAGGAATTAATTACTAAAAATGTTTTAATTTTTATAGAATCAGTAAACATAATAGCATGTAATATAATTCAGGAATCTAAGCCTGTGGAATTCTAAATTTATGGAACTTATTCAATGAAAAAAATCATTTATACTGAAATATTTGTTTGTTTTTTGTCATTATAGAAATTCGAATCATGCAAAGCTGCATTAAAGGAGATATATAACATTTTAAAAAATGATAGTAATAATTTTTTCATCTTGTTTTATATCATTTCATTAAAAAATTAATATGTAAGCATTGAAAAATTCTTAATGTGAATAGATATATTTTTAAAAAAGGCTTTTGGAAATTTTTTCCCTTGAGATTAATTCTTGTGATAATATAAAAGCCCTGAAAAAGAAAGTGTTTAAACTAATTAATAATATCATGTGAAAATGTTCAAATTATTTTTTTAAAATGAAATTGCAATTTAAGATATCTAAGGTAAGAAAAAATGTTAAAATTTTAAAATTTAAGAAAAAGTTTTAAAATTTTATTCTTGACAGCTTGAAAATGATTAGTCTTTAAATATTTTTTCTTTCAGTGTTTTTACTTAATAAAATTTTTTTTTTATTTTTCAAGGATATTCACAAATTAAACAGCAATCATTCCGAACAATATAAAACAGTTATCGAAGGAATAAGAAAGGACATTTATCAGATGCAGAAGAAAATGCTCATCGAAACTCAACAACAAGAAATGGGCAACATTCGAAAACATCTGAAACTAACCATTGCTTAAAGAATATGCGGTCAATAAATTATGAAAGGTAGTCACTGCTGAATAGTTTCTCATAACTTGCTTGAAAATATTTCTATATTCAGATCAGGAAAAATGTGTCTTGCCATTTTACTACAAAAAATGGGAAAATTTATTTAGAAATAAATAAATTACGTTATTTTATTCATGTACATTTCATTAATTAAAAAAATAACATTATGTTGTACAAATGTATGTTTATTAAGTTTTTTATTTCAAAGGAAGAAAATATTTGCACTTCAGTATGCACTGTCTCACAAGAGTTAGTGTGATTCTCGTTAAAGGGCATTTAATTATCTATTTTGCTTATTAACTCAAAGGGCATGAGATCACCGCTATATTTCAACATTTTACAATGAAGGAGCTAGTGGCCGCTACGCGGCCAAGGATCTCCGTAATAATCTACAATAACTATGTGATTCTCGTTATAATTCCAAGAAGAGAAATAGAAATATTTAAAAATGTTACTACATTAACAGCGGCAAACACAACGTTAACAGGTAAACACACTTCGTTAGAAATTTGCAAAATTATTTGCTCTTTGAAAAAGATTAAGTTGCAAAAAAAAATTTTCAAACAGTTATTTTAAATGATTTTACTGTTCATAAAACATTTTAAAAATATTTTAGAATAACTGGTAAATCAAGATTCGAGAGGTCAACAAAGCTGTCTCATGGAATTAAGCTATAAATGCAAATCCAATTTTATCGGTTAGAGTAAAATTGCATGAACGTCGTGAGATATGTATAAATTCAAAGGGAGTTAAAATAATTCAATCAATCAGATGTAATTGTCAAAAAGAAAATTTTCGTTAGTATATGCAGTCTAAAGTTTCATTTGCCAGAAATACAAGAAAGTTTTTTTTATAATATTTTACAATGATGGAAAATTATAAAAATAATTTCAAAAACAGAAATTAATTCCTTTTGATAAACATGTTGATGCTGGAGTTATGGTTTGAGAAGTGCATACCTACACTAAGTCCAAATTTATGGAGATTAGTATAAATATAACGTTCATTAGCCGAAATAATCGACTAATTCAACTAATTATCCGTTTAATACAACAATTTTTTCTAATGCAGCTGGCAAACACTTAGACAATTGTCGTTTATGCCTTAAAGCAAGCGCCGTACTGACGTTACTCACTTAGCCTTACCCAGGAGGTGCATCTAGCTTTATGATAAAGTACGGACGCAGTATAACAATACCCCCGCAACGTTCTACGATCATGTTAGACCGGAACCTACGGTTTACGTAAACCACTACAAAGTAAGAAAAGTGGATTCGTGAAAAGTAAATTGTGGTGGTGGTGGTAAGTAAAAAAGTGGATTCCGAACCACTACAAACATCCATGGCACCGAGCGCCAGAGCGCTAGCCACTTAGCTAACAGGCCCCTCCATTTAGTATAAATAATTAACCGAAAATCTCAGTCTATAGAATAACTTCAAATCTTATTAGGATAGTAATCCCAAGCATACTGCTTTGAAGGATCGATTGCGGTTGCTTTACAACTGTAAATGCAATGTAAAAATGCCCCCTCAGTCCCCTTATTTAAGCCCCCAAAACAATATATTTGGCCGTAATTTGAAAATGGAACACCGAAACGTAACATTTCTTCAAATCAACCGCTAAAATCTGTAATGCAAGAAAAATGGCATCTAATTTACTAAAAAAAAGAGTTCACATTTTCCCCTCCAAACTTAAAAAGGATTCCTAAATATCGTGGTTATCCAACCACTCGAAATTGTTTAATAAGCAATCCAAAGATTTTTAATTGATTGTTTTAATTGATGCAAAAAATTTTGTGAACAAACATTCATGATTTCTTCATGTATTGTTTCTTTTAAAACGAAATAATTAACTAATTAGAACAAAATGTAAATTAAAAGAAAAACAGGTTCATGTTAAATTGTTTCAAGGCAATACATTTTCATTATTTGCTTTAATAACTTTTTATCTAATAATTTACATAAATTTCACATTTATCCGAAAAGATGTGCGAAATTTAAATTCCTAAATTAAAAATGTGTAAAATTGCTTATTTTCACAATCATAAAGTGCATAAATTTAGCTTGTAAATGAAATTATTTTTTCAATATATTATATATATGTAAATCTAATACTAATAAAACGAAAAGAACTGCAAAAAAATAAATTATTTTGTTTCATAATCCGTAAGATTAGAACCAACATCCTGCTATATTTCATTCACTTTTCAACGCAGCATGTTTTCTAATTGTGATAAACATTCTTGCCAAATCAATGTTAAGCAAGACGGCGATAAGATTACTCCATCACATCTGATACTAAAAGGGTCACATGTTTTTTTGATTTGTAAGTGAGTGCACACAGCAGCATATTCAGCATACGAGACTCAGCGGAAGTCTATAATTGAAATTTGCGAGAGCAGCATGTCGTTTCTGAAGAAATTAAAAGACGGAATACCACTGGATCCCATCCCGCCGAAAAAACTGAGGGATGACAGTGTACCCCATGCTCCAATAAGAAATACTCATTTAACGTTTAAGGAAGAACAGGTTAGAATTTTTATTTACTTCTCAAATTCTTTCCCTAAATTTAATATGTCCTATTTTCCTTTCTTCATAAATGGAAAATTAAATTTGTTATTTTATACCGTTAAGTAATTTTTTAAATGAATAGTTTTATATTATTTTATAGAATGGATCGGAATCAAATTTCAAGGTTGTAACCAAGATTCTAAAATTTAAAATTTTAAAATTCATCCAATTTATTAAACAATTTTTAAAATTCTTTATAATTTTATAAGAAGTCATTTAAATCCTCTATAACTATAAGTAATCGTTATTTATTAAAATGTAGTATAAAAATGTTTAATTTAATGCAAAAAAAGACACATTCAACGAATTATATAATCCTAATTGTCTTATAACTTTGAAGTAATTACAGCAACACTAAAACATGTAAAAGTCCATTTTCGTCTAAAATATTTTCATACAAAATAAAATAAATGTAAGCTATTAAATACTATTCTAAAAAAATGTAAAATTAATAAAAATAAAAATAAAATAAGTAAATAAACAAATGCCTTAAATCCAATACATGTAAAAACTAAAAGACATAAAAATTCAAATAATAAAAAAAAAAAAAATAAAAAAAAAAAAAAAAAAATTAAAGTCTTCCTTTCGAATTACGAATGTGAATGAAAAGCACACAAATTACTAAACGTCAGATTCTTTTAAATTTAATTTGCTAAAAATAGATTGTTATCTTTTAATTAAAATAGAATTAAATAAAGAATAATTCCGGGATTTCAATATAATGAATTAAGAGAAAAATTAGCCTCTCATTGTTTTAATTGAGTTTTTAAGTGAAGACAATACACAATCAAATTATTTACCATATAAATTATCTTCTTTCTTTCATACAAAAATTATCTTTTGTGAATTTGAAACTAAAGTCGATGAAAGTAAACGATTAATTAACTAATAATTTCAAAGACACAATTTACATAACAAAATTACTGTTTTTATTATATTTAATATTTTTTATTTTAAAAATTACTTATAATATTTTTTCAAGATTTTACATCTTGCAACGCATAAAAAATGAATTTTAAAAAAACACCACAACGTTAGACCTCTCATAATAGAATCCTGGGTCTGAATGGCCGAGTGTCTAGCCCTCGGTGCCACAGGTTTCGGGTTCGAGTCATGCTTGTAGTGGTTCGAAATCCACGTTAAGCCGTAGATCCCTATCTCATATGACTGTAGAGTGTCACGGAGCCATCACAGCAGAAGCCTCCCGCTTTCCCTTCAACTATGAGTCTAGCGTGGTTATGGGCTAGGTCTAGATGTCTACCAAGTGGGTTAAAAAACAACAACAAAAGTAGAATACAACTCTTAAATTACAAGAAACACACACAAGAAAATTAGTAAATATAAATAAAAGTAACAGAAGTTAGATTAGTAATATATGCATAGGAATTGAAAATATTTTCTAAAACTAATGTCTTTATTGCTTCTTTGTAAAGCGGTTAAGTAAATAAGTTATTCTTTTCGTTACTTGAACAGATTTCATTTTATCAAATGTTGTCCACTAAATCAAATCTTATAATAGGTTGAAGAAACTAAAATTATTCGATGAAATAAGTAAAGCATTATTAAAAGTTAATTTTCAAGAATTATTTTAAATCAAAAATTTTAGTTTTATTTATTTGAAAGAATTTTAAGTTCTTATTTATCTTAAAATACATGAAAAAAACTATGAAACGCAGTGATTTTCCAGCGTAATTAGGTCGTTACTTTAAATTTGTTTTTCTTGCCTCCATAGCACTCGAATTCGCCATTAATAAAATATAATAATCTTGACAAATTATTTTAGTTATTTTAAGGAACGAATTACTTTTTTAATTTCAAATTATATTTTTATTTTTTGAAAGAACTATATATTTTTTTATTATTATATAGTTTTGGATAAACAATTAATTAATTATCTTTCCAATGAGCGTAGTTCTAACAATAATAACAATAATAAATTTAATAATAAAAAAGAAAACGAATATAGAGTCTTTTTATGAAATATTTTCTGTTTTAAATATTTTACTATTCTATTTATTAATATTTTTATCTGAAAATCTTATCATAAACAGATTTTTTTTAGAGTTTTCATAGATAAATTTTATTATTTTATTTTATTACATTAATGCTGTATTTCAAAACACCCGAATTCTTCCTTTTAGTGAAATATTTTATACTAGGTCAGTATATATATTTTTTAATTCGAAGTAATTTTGACAAGACCACCAATCCATAGCAATTATTTTTATTAAAAAGCATTACAATTCATCGGGTTGCCATACATATTGTGTCAGAAATCAAATGACAAAACATTCAGACATTAACAATAATACAAATTCATATTTTTATTGGTTTTTATAAATAAAAAAAAATGAGATTGTTCATTAAGTTTTAATGTAATAAAATTTAAAATGAAAACATTTATTACAGTCCAGATAACATATTAAGTGTCAAATAACGACGCCTATTTGAAAATATCATTTAATATACTGAATTAATTGATATCTCATATTATACATTAAATCATAATAAATATTAAATATTCTATAACCAAATTAAATATTTACTTTGATTAGTATTATTATCAATTAAAAATATATATAAAGAATAAATCATTTTTACAGGCAAAAATTTGAAAAACTTTTATGGTAGACTTCTTTGATTAAGATTATATAAAGACTATTACATGTTTTATATCAGGATAATGAGAATAAGAAATTTTTTTTTAGCTCTGAGCTATTAAAGTGCGGAAGCTATAATTAAAATAAAAAAGTGGGTGCATAAAAAGTACGCACGACGGAAATTAAACTTAAAGGGGAGAGAAAATTTCAGATCAAATTTCATTCTAGAGAAAGATAATATTGTAAGATAAAAAATTATGAAGTAATTAATCATATTTTTCGTTGCTCAGAAAAAATAACCGGCTAATTATAACATTTTTTATTAGTTGGATACATTCGGTGGCAAACTAAGAATAAAGTTCTGTGAAACAGTAGTAATAATTCTTCTTCTTCCTTCGAAAAACAGCGGTGATAATTTTGTACTTAATGATTTGGAGCAGGAAGTACAGGATTCTAGATCTTTGCTATAATCAGATTCAAATCTGACAGTAGTTTTGAATTAAATTAATTCTGAAACAATTAAAACAATACAAGCTTTTAGCAACTACAGGATGTTGAAGCGATGAAACTGACCGAGTACCGCTCTATCAATGTAAACAGGAAGTGACGACGTGCTTACATAGATGAACACGAAATCTGCATAGCGGTCTCGTCCACATCAGTAACAAAAAAGTTTGCTAAACTGTCAAATAAAAGATTTTATCTTTAAAAAAAAAAAAATCAATCCTAACATATATTCAAATTGGATGTTCTCTGTGTAGAAAACGCCAAATATATAAATCAGTGTGTTCAGTAGCACAAAATAACTCCTGAAAAAGGCTTTGAGAATGCTTTAAGCTACGTTTTAGATTCAGCAAAGTTCGAATATGTGCATTTTTTTATATTTCCAATGGCAAGAGAAAATGACAAATTCTCTTACGAGATCAAAACAATGTAAACTCACTCAAGAAAAAAGAAAACAATAAGAGAAAATGTCAATGTGTCATTATCAAAATTCTGGCACTCCAATATCATTTCACTTTTGTGTCCCCTTCCAAGACTGGGTATCCTGCTGTAGGGTGCCTGTCCGTGATCTCGTCTTTCTCACAATGCGGGCAATTTGGCATATCTAAATGCCAATGCTGTGCAGAAGACTCACCAAACAGTCATGGTCCACCGCAAGTCTGAATTCCGCGACAGTTTTTCACTAGGTTCGTCCGAAATATCCAGTTCCAAAAGTTCCTTCAACTTCTCGAGGAGATACGAGCAGTGAGTAATGCCTTCCATCTAAGTCTCATTTGATTTTTTTATATAAAGTTTCATGGAATGAATGGAGTTGCAAGTATTTGGCTGTTGAGACTATCCATGTGCCCTTCTTAACCAGCAAATCTGCTTTACCATTACCTAAAATGCCACAGTGTCAAGGGATACACTGGAGAACGATGTGTCCCCCTCTACCGTCAATCTTTCAAGAAGAGTTTGGTATTCTAAGACATTCTTAGAGGAAGGTGCTTCATATATGTGCCGATATGTGCTTTAATTTATCACATTTTATCTTATGCTTATTAAGTTAAGCTGATCAACAAAATTCGCATTTTGGCGCTCCTTTTCAGTTTTAATTATTGAAACATATAAGTTTTGTGAGAGTAACATTGTAAAAAAAAAAATTCAACGCATTTTAAACATTGAAAATAGGTATGAATAACGAATATTTTCAATTTTAAACATAGGCATGAGTTATTTATGACTCAACAAGCATTCATTGTGAATATAAGGAACTATTAAAAGGACCAGCAACAAATGATGAGTTCGTTCCCATCATGCTTCACTTCATCTGAATCTCCTGTCTTTTCAAATTTATAATTTCTTTGCTACCCATTTTTCGATAATAGTCTTTTTTTTTTTAATCTTTTTAAATAGCTTGAAAGGTTCAACTAATCTCTAGCTATCATTTTAATTAAGAAAGAAATTTTAATAAGTAAATGACGCTAACTTTTTTAAATTTTCAATCAAGGCGTTTTTTATTTCATTCCGAAACTTATTCTCCATTTCTGAGCTAGTTAATCAGACTACTGTATCGGAACAAGTTTCAAGTCCACTCATTTTAATTATAAATATCCTATATTATTAACAAATGTATTTTTGTTATATTACGTTTGTCTAAATAATCAAATTTAATTTAATTTAATATTACATTTTTCAGTTGGCTCTCAAAAATAATCTTCGATACATTCCTTCTCACATTCATCATTTGCTTGCTCCAGAATTTGCTGAAGAATTGAGGAATTATGGCCACATATATATGTATAGATTTCTCCCAGATTTTGAAATGCGGTGAGTGTAAATTTGTTCAACTATTCTGAAGAACTGATTCAAGAATTTATATATTGTTGTGGTACAAATGCATTCCATTTATTGCAGTAAGATCAAAATCTATCTAAAAGAAATTTTAAAAAATCTTTGTAGTTAAAAATTTTTAATGTTTTTTTTTTAATAAAGTTCATTATGATAAAGAAGATTATAATTAACTGCACACTGTACATCATTTGTTATTCATTATTATTATTTGTTATTATCACTGTACATCATTTGTACATCATTTGTTATTCAAGATGCATTATACAGGGTGATAAAAAGTTCGATGAAAGTAAAATGCGATGAAAAAATATCTTTTAGAGAACCCACGTAAAGTTTCCAGATTAATTTTCACCATATTATGAGATTTTGTGTGACACAATCTTTTTTTAAAAACATTTTGTTCAAAATATTGATGATAAAGGGCACTACAGCAGGTTCTATGGAAGTGGCATACACATAACACTCATACAAACAAAATTTAAATACAAAACCATTCATGAATACTACATGAGCATTTTTAAAACACAAAAATAATTATGATGCATGAAGTTAAAGTGACTGAAAAATGTACTATTCATGTTTTAAATTTTTCTTCTGACGTCATATGACATGAATCGGGCTTATTTGTAAAAGATTCCGTATGAGGTAGCAGCCAGTTCCAGTTGATAAGCTGCTCTATGCTGTATAGAACATAATACTGCAACAGCACTCAATATTGTAATGCAGTGTTCGATATATTGAACATTTGCTGCTGTAGATCTTATTATAATAAATGTATAATTTTATATTTATTACTTTTCTTTTTTTGCGCCTTTCTGAAACTGTAGCAGTGCTATTATTGAGATTTTGAACAAATTTTTTGGTGTCATACAAAATCTCGTATCACGGTGAATATTAATTTGCGAACTGCAGGATTTCTAGATTAATAGAACTTTTTTTTTTATCACATTTTACTTGTGAGCCGAATTTTTGAACATGTAGAATCTACATTTTCCCTTACCACCAATCCCATTCTAATATTCGTATCTTAATTACATTCACTCAGCTTACTCATTTTGAGATAAGATTCCGTAAATACTTTTCGATAAAGTATTTACAATATATTTCTCATGATAGATTGTAAAATATTTATAAAGATAAATGTTATAAATTTCTACTGTTTCCTACAGCTAAAGACATATTATTGTCATCATTAAGTTTTAATTAAATTTGTTTTATTTATCTTTTAAAAAGGAAACCCTTTTAACTTATATGAATCTGGTATAGTTTAAAAATACTATAGTGAAAGGTTTACTTTGTGTTGGCCTGAAAGTAAATATTCATGCAACATCTCAATATGTTGTTTTTAACATATAATTTATATTTCATCACTTCATTTGGAAATTTGATTTTCTTTTGAAGAAGAATATTTTATCTCAACAGCATTTCAATGATTTTAGATTAATTTTATTTAGTGAAGAGTATGAAAAAAGAACAAGAAGAAATATTGGTCATATTTTACAGTGTTTGAAAAATTCTTTTGCATACACCGATTTGTTACGTATGAATTTGTAAAATTTGTTCACGTTCATTCATGATATAATTTTAAAAAACGATTCTCAAGTTATATCATTCTTTCCTTTCTCTCATCTTCAACGAATGTACTTGTAAAACATTTGGGCTCTACTTAAATACATTTGAAAAGAAATATAAATTAAATTAAAAGGGACTTGATGGAATTTTTTGAAATTTATCCCTAAATAAATTATATAATATAAAATCTCGGAATTGATATTTGAACGAAAAACCTTAAATAAGATTACAAATAGTAAAAATTTTAGTGGCCCATTGATAGTTCAAGCTAATCCTTTCCTCTTTGATTGTAATTTGAATTAATTAGTTAAAATTTAGGTATTGAGATTTATTAAAATTTGTGATCGTTTATGATGTTTTAATAATGTAATGTCTCGGATTATACTAGATCTATAACGGCTTCAAGAAGACGGCCACTTTCAATTTCGGGGAGACACTTTAATTTTTATTTACAAGCACTATATGTATACAAATACAGAACTCTGGGTTATTATACAAAGAAATGAAAATTTAAAATATAAATTTGATCACAAATGCACGATTAAATCACAAGTACAGTTCACTCCAAGGTTGGAGATTTTCAGTGTTCTCAGGTCTACATAGAATCTAATTGCCTGGTTTGCGGCAGACCTTAATTATCACGCGGCGTGATGCATGAAACCATAAAAAAGGGACTCACTTTGGAAACAGGCGGAAACTCCGGCCATACTGTCATATCAGAGAAAAAGAGAAAAACAACACTCTTTGTCGACTCGCCGCAGAACTCTCTCTTTTCTTCTCCAAAGACTTCCCTTTAAGAAAATTTATCAAGAAAGGGATCAGCTTCACTCACTTCTTATTAGAGTAGACATTTCTCAGCTTATGGTCTATTACCAGTCACGATAAAACAATTCATGGTGTAGTTCATATTCCATCTGTAATTGTTTCGACCTGTGAAGGTCGCACAGACAATCGCTAATTTTAGGAGTCTCATTATAAATGATACTGAATATCTGCTATCAGATTTGAGTGACAAGTTGTTCTCAGTAATAAAAAACAAGAATTGCATGTAATATATCTACCCACAACATTGCTGTCAAATTTGAGTGACGGGTTGTTATTATGTATATGTCAAAGAACATGCATTTCTCTCTCTTAGGAATGAAAGACAAAACTCTCCCCGTGAGAAAAATGTTACAAGTAAGCATAAATTAAAAATTCAGAGAAATAAATAAAATGTTTTATTTAGTCTTTTAAAATGCATCTATTGGCGAGACAATTCATTTAAAATTTTAAAAAAATGGAAAAAAAAATATTTTAATTTCTTGAATATTATAAATATTTCATAAACATAGTAAGTTTATAACATGAGTAAAAAAGTAACATAAGTAACAGCATAATTTCCAACTATAAAATTCTTCTTAACATAAAAATAATTAATCAGAAAGTTATTTATATTAAAAAATAAAATATTAAATTAAAGAATAGTGTGAAAGATTATTATACCATGTATGGAATTTATTGTTGGCATAAGTAACATAAATATGAAAAAGTTTCCTGCTGAAATTGCAAATAATATTCATCTTAGGACACGGATAACTATCTGAACGAAAGTAATACTTAATACGGAAATGAACTTGGGCAACTACTTTATCTTTGAAATTACTTGAAAGATTCTGAATCGTTATCCTTTCTGATATTGAAAACGATAACAATATGTTTATCGGATCCTTTTCTGCTCTTGTTTAATGATGGTATGTAAATTGATAACTAAAAGTTAGATAAATTAAATGCACTTATTCGTTCTAGAAAAAATAATAGACTTTGAATTTTAACATCAGTAATAATTACTCAATTGTTTAAAAAAATTATTTTTAAGAGAGAATGAATAGAATATTGGAAGGAAAAGGAAGCAATTTTATAGATAGATAGACTATTTGATTTTCATAATAAGTAAAACACAATTTCAATAACAATAATAAATGAAAATTATCTTTTTCTTCTATTGCTAATTGCTTATGCGCGCACCTAACTAAAAAGGCACTAACTGTTCCGTATGTGACCATTGCGAGTTCGTATGTTTTAACTGGTTCATTCTTTACGTCTTTCCACAAAATACGCTGCAATTTTCTTTGACTGTGACAAATGTGTATGGTTCTATACGTTTTATTTATATCTGCCAAAACGAATAAATATGCTTACGGAATCTAACCATAATTGAAAAAGGTCGTCTTGTATCACATCTCCGTTAAAATTTAAAGAATTGAGCGAATTTCCTTTCGTTGTAAAGGAAGACGCGTTAAACACGATACGAAGTTATGATTTCAATTTCTCAGAACTGTATATATTTAAATGAGGTATATAATAAGTACCCTCAGTTTCTTCACTTTCTTTAATTTAATTCATGTGACCCATTTCTTCATATTCAAGTAAAACATTTCTGTATAAAAATAGTCAGGATCTTTTATTAATGGCCTCCATAAGGAATTTAACCTTTTTAACGCAATATCTCTGAATTTTCCCAAACACTTAGGATCTTCTTAAAGGTGAATTTAACCTCATATTTCCCTTCTTTATCTCTATAAAAATTATTCTTATAATGTTCTTCACATGTCAGAGTTTCGTTATTAGGAGGAATGCCCGTTTCTATGTTTCTTAATTCCCAGGAAGATTTAACAGTTTTATCTAACTGCTCATAATTATCTTTAATTTAATTTTAATTTTTATAAAACTCAGCTAGATTCGAGGATATTTGCACGGATTTCAAAAGGCTATAAAAAACTTCTGCGTTTAATAAAATATCTATTTACTGAAATCATACATATGAATTTTAAATATTTTACTAGCAGTTATATTAGTAATTCGAGGAACGATCAAACTCTATTTCGTAGCTATTTGATTTATCTTTTAATTTGGCAGTAACTTGCATTTTAATATCTAAAGACGCATCATTTAATCCCGATATCACTAGATTGTTTTTTTTTTTTTCTTTAAATTAAGTCTATCAGCACATTCTCTAGTTATAAACAGGCCATTGAACTTTGAACTAAGAGCTCTCTCTCTCTATCTTCGTATGAATTTTCTTAATTATCACATAAATAACATTTAGCTGTGCTCAATAGAACTGTTTTCGATCTACTTGACATATAACTCGTAGCTGCAAATAATTTATTACTGTTTCGAGAAGTGCTTTCGCCCGCGGATATGAACTCTTGAGCGATGGGGGAAAACGAGGTTTTGGAACTGATTTCATTACTTTCTTTCTTATGCAACTCATCAGGAGAAATTATATTTATATTCTTTGCGCTTTTGAGTGGGTAAACTTTTATGATGCTTACGTTTACAAAAACAAGATACTTTTGATTTCCAATTAGAAACTGAACAATTAAACTGTAAACAGTTAAAGCACATATGGTTTTGTTTTACAAGCTCAATTCTCTCATTCATCGACATCTTTAAATAATTTGGACAATTAGAAATATGGTGATTTTTATTACATAAAAAACAATTTAAATCTTTTATGTCCGAAAGAAAAACTTTTGAAACAAATTTAGAATTTTTAAACTTAGTTTTACTTTTTTGAAAGCTACTTGTGCTTTCGTAAGTTGGCTTCTCACGCGATGAAACATAAATATCACATTTTTAAGCTAATTTTATTGGGGGGAACCAACTATCTGCTTGTCTTATACTTATGTGAGATGCGTCTTCTCTATCTAAAATTTGAAATAATTTATCGGAAACTATCAATTGTTTTAATATTTCGAAATCCGACACTTCTCTTAATTTTAAATAATGCTCTTAATTTTAATAATATATTTTAAAAAATAATTAGTTGTTAAGCGTGACGCAAACTGCACATACGATTTGTTTAAGCGCTGAGCTTTTCTAAAATTATCTAAGCATGTTTGTGGTGAAGATTCATACTCTCGCAACACAACTGACTTTCTTGTCTCATAGTTCATGATATCTTTAACACATAAATAAGTTATTAGACGCTTTTTCCCCTAATAAATTCAGCAGAATCTCAGTTTTATATATCTCGGGTATTACTTTAATACTAAATGCGCGTTCTAAGGAATTAAAGAAAAAACTCCAACCTTCCGGTCGAGTGGGTATTCTAACAGTTAAAGTTCTAATACTTTTTATTACTTGATCAATAGTATCTGATTTGGCTTCACCTTCACACACTTCTGACTTAACTTTTGCTTTTAATTTTTGCGAGTTCTAATGCATTTTTAACTCGTTCTAATATTATTTTTTCCAGATCTATGTGACGTTGCTCCTCATGTTTACGGTTGTCAATAATCGTGTTGGCAATATCTTTGACCTAGTCTGGTCTATTTTTAAAAATGTCACTTTTTTCAATCGCATCATTTAAATATACGATAGTTAACTTGTCAGAAACAATTACATTTATTTCTGAGGTAATGAGCATTAAATCTTCCTTTTTTTTTGTCCTTTAAATTTGTTCAATATATAAATCTTAAAATTCCACTCACTTCTCTTCTATCACAAAGCTTTTAGCTTGATTCTACACTCTGATCCGCAGGTCCAAGCCTCTAACTTTCGGCTCACGAGGACCACATGTCCCCGTACTATAGTATTTCTCATTGGACTGTATATTTGTGATTCACTCTTCACAAATAATCACTAACAATGTAAATAAAACTAACACGTTTATTTCACAGATCTTAATAACCACAGCCCATCGCGGCCATGCTATTTCACTCCTGCAGATACACACGACACTAACACCAATTATTTTCAACACTATACACTGTTTTCGTCACTAGGGATGTTCACGTGAACAAGCACGAACACTCATTAAAATCTAAGTTCTTTGATTATTTTTGATATTATAAAAAGATTAAATAAAATAAAAATCAAGACAGTGATTGAAAATTTTTAAGTGATTGAAAATTTTTGCTATCATAAACTATCAATTAGTAAATCGAGATTTATGAGCCCGACTTGTGGCTCAATGGCAACGCACGCTTTTGGTAAACATTAGGGCAGAGGTTCAATCCACTGTGGCTTTGTTGTAGATACTGTTTCAAAAAATGAGAAGTCTCGATGGCGTTTGTGATGGTCAGCATCTTGCCTCGTTAGTCGGACTACCTGGTGGGAGTTTTCCGAGTTTTCCCACATATGACATGCATATGTGGGATAGCTCCCCCTAAAAGTCCTCCTTTAAGGCACTTCCATCCTTGTGCAACTTCACTGAACCAAGTCAGACTTCTACCCGCAAGACTCCAAGACGTCACAACAGAATCAGTGTGATCTCATGGAAGGAGTTCCATGAGACCACACTGATTCCATGTTTACTTTGATCTGTTACCTGTATAATTCTTTTTGTTTTGTGTTTACCTGTATAAAGTTGTTTGTTTACTACTGCAACTTTGTTTTATTTATTTATTTTTTTTTTGGGGGAATATCGTGTAATGGATATCTATGTACTGATAGCTTTTGCTTTTTTGATCTCCTGCTTTTAATTGTTCTCATAACCGGAGATATTTTACTTAATGTACTGTATTTTTAATTTCATTCTCATCTCTTTAAATTTAAGCAACTTCAATTTGTGTAATTTTTTTGAACTAATTTAAGATGTGGAGGTTTAGTGGTTCTTAAAACTACACTGGAATTCCGTAACGTGTACGCCCATTGCCCTCGTACTTGGAGGAAGAATCAACCATGACAGTCATGTTAATGGAACTGAAGCTCAGATTCCATTGATGTTTTGAGCTCAGCAGTGACAAATTTTATAGAGAGGAAGCTGCACAGTACAGTAATACGAAGATCTGAGTGGTATACTATACTGTGTCCAAAAGTAAGATCAATTTTCAATTTAAATTTAAAGAGCATATGGTATTTCAATTTTTTTTTCTTTTTTAGATTGTTGACACTGTCTTTGACATCAGTGTGAAATTTTACGTCAAAATATTCATTAGTGTTTCAGTTACGCTTGGTTTTGTGAAACGCTAAAATTGATTCCGGAGACTTTTGAAATGTCTTAGTTAATTGAGCAAGAACTTGCGTTAAATTTTATTTGCAGAAACGTATAAAATGTTGCAGAAGGCATTCGGTCAGCATTCATATATGGGAAAGAAATATTTAGAAGTGGTAAAAACAGTTCAAAGAAGGCAGAGAACGCGTTGAGACGAAGAACCTTCTGGTTGACCACCAAATTAAACAGACGAAGCTCACTTTCAAAAAATTAAAGATTTGGTGCTTGCAAACCGTCGATTTACGATTAGAGACCTGGCTGATGATGTTGAAATTTCAAAATTCCATTTTAAAAGATGTTTTGGGCCTCAAAAGCGTCAAATCTTGATTGGTACCGAAAACACTGAATGCGTCAGCTCACACTGCATTGATTCTTGATTGTTTCGCCAAAAATGAAACCCATATAGTTCCACAACCACCGTATTCTCCTGATTTAGCATCGTGCTACTTCTGGCTATTCCCTAAACTCAAAAGACCACCTAGCGACAACGTTTTGAGTCGATTGAAGAGACATTTCAAAAATCGCCGGAATCAGTTTTAGTGTCTCACAAAACCAAGCGTAACTCAAGCACTAATGAATATTTTAAAGTAAAATTTTACACAGATGTCAAGGACAGTGCCAACAACCTAAAAAAAATTGAAATACCATATGCCAGGGAAATTCAAATTGAAAACTGGCTCTTACATTTTGGGCACAGTAGTAACAACATTGTCGAGGTTGAAAAAAATTAATCCATGTAAATAATTACATTTCATGAGCACATTCGTATACCTCATAAACTGCCAGATGTGATTATTTTTTTATAGTTAGTTTATTTAAACTCAGTTTATAAATTGTGTTAAAAAGCTACATTAGATTTTATTATTTTAAAATGAACGTAAAAAAAATCCATGTTTGAGAAATTAAAAAAAAAAAAGAAAAGAAAAGGACCTAGAGAGATTGTAACATTATTTTGATAATCATCTGTAAAATATTTTTAGTTTTAATTATATTTCTGTACGTATAAAAATATTCTGTAAAAGCGAATAATTTTATAACTGCGGTTACGGATTTTTACAACAACGCACTCTTTACGTGATTTCATTAATTTCCAAATTTAACACATTCATGCAGTGACCAAATTTTTTCCAATTTCGGATTATGCATAACTTTGAGAAAATGGTTTTGGCATATTCCTTTAATAATTTAATGACCACAGGTACGGATTAAATTTGCATTTCTATCCAATGTTCTTTTTAGAAATTAACACGTTTGTATACTTTTGCAGAGCCTATCCTATTACTGACTACCCAGCTCAATGTGAAGAAGCAGCGGCCATTATGCTTATGATAATGAATAATCTTGACCCAAAAGTTGCACAATTTCCGCAAGAGTTAATTACATACGGTGGAAACGGGCAAGTTTTTTCAAACTGGGCTCAAGTAAGTATCCTTCAAGATGGCATAAATATATATGTAAAAGGCACAAAACTGTACAGGTCATCTTTTAATGTAATTTTATGTATTTATGAATTTAAAATTTGTGCCAGGACAATGAAACTATCTTTATATGTAAAGTTGAATGTTTTTTATCGTTGTTAATTTATCTATTTTAGTTAATATACTAGATAAATATCTATTTGTAATGTAGTAAGTGATCAGAACCAGAAAAGAAAATACAATTACGGATTTTTTTCATTTTAGGTAGATAATTACAACTGTTTGTAAACGATTTTATTTAATTAATTATTAGATTAATTAACACTGTATTGTATTGGTTGTTTTAAAGTATTACGCTGTGGCATATGTATAAAAACATATGCCATGGCCTACATCCGATACATTTTACAAAAAGTGGAATTTTTGTGTCTGTCTCCTTAACAATTACTGAAATGTTCTTCATTCTCTTAAAATATATAAATATGTTTATTGAATTTTTGGAAACACAAGAGTAACAAATTTAAAATGCGTCAAACTTTAAGAGATTAAATTTTTAACAAATATATAGTTCTTTCACCTACTCAGTTCCCTCCATAGTTTGCTCTTAAGAGACTGATGCTAATACTAAGGCTTCTATGAATGACAAACAACGGTACACTGTTGTGGAAACATTTTCACCACGCAAATAACCTTAGAGCAGCTTTAAAATATTTTTTGAGGAATTTATTTTGATGATTGAAACCATCTTATTTTTGAAGTTTCCAATATTAAGCGAATAGTAAATAGACAGGCTTCGGTTTCAAGTCCCGGAGGTGCCATGAAAGTTTGTAGTGGTTCGGAACCCATTTTAAACCTGGTCTAATATGGTCGTAGAACATTGTCTTGAGGTTTAGTCAGTCTTCAGTCCTAAAAATGAAACTGCATATTACCCTTAGCCATGGACGTCGCCTGCAAAGAACCTAGTGTAGGCTTTCCTGCACCAGGGATATTAGTAACAACAACAACATAGTAAATAGAAAAAAAAATCTGAATAAATAGAGTAAAATATCAATGTGCATGCATGTTTCGTGTTAAATTAAAATGCAGAATAGAAGACGCAACCACCCACTTTTAAGACGGGCATACTAAGAGTAACCCTTGATTTGTTAAAATGAATTTAATGAACATTCTAGAGGATATGGCCTGTAAGGTGGGAGACTAAGACTGAAAATGATTTATGTATATAATAGATGTTACTTATTCTTGAACCTGTACTAATTCAATTTTATCATTCAATTGTCAAATAAATTTATATTTTTGTAAAAGATAATATTTTATAAAATATCTGGTTGTCGTTTAACTTGTACGAACTATGTTTACTTAAAGATTGCCATGAACTTTAAATTTCGAATATTTTGACTTTAAAATAGAATACGGTTATGAATAAAATTAAATAGAAAATTGTTGATGCAAATCAACCTTAAATAAAGTATTGTGTTAAAAGATAAATTTATTTATTTACTTTTCTGTAGTTCTGGCTGGTGATGAAATACCTTAGTAAGATGACGAGGTCTCAAACACTCATAATGATGTCAGGTCATCCACTTGGCTTGTTTCCTTCTAGCTCATCGGGACCCCGTATGGTCATCACAAATGGAATGATGATACCCAATCATTCATGCAGAATGAATTACGATCGATTATTCGCCCTCGGGACAACAATGTAAGTACATTACATATAGCAAATAGTAATAGAATGATTTAAAAAGGTAAAAGATCAAATAGTATAAAGAAATTTTTATTACAAATTTTTGTAACAAGCTCTTATTAAAAAAATGTATTAAAAACAAAAATTAATTTTGATACCTGCTGAAAGAAGATAAAATACTCTCTTCACATAATTAAAAATAAAGTGGTTTGTGGCTCAAGGGTAAGGTGCGCCTCTAGTGAGCATTAGGGCTGAGGTTACATCCACTGGCGGCATTGATGTACATACTGTTTGAAAAGCAAGGGGCCCGATGTCATTTGTGATGTTCAGCATCTTACCTGAGAGACTGAGACATTAGTCTGACTACCTAATGAGAGTTTTTCGGGTTTTCTCCCAAACGATACTCAAAAACAGGGTAATCCCCCTAAACGTTCTTCTGGAAGGTACTGCCCTCTTCCTTCAGCGTCACGGAGCCAATTCAATTTTTTTCAATAAATTTCGTAACATTTAGCTCTGAAAGCCAACCTTCAAAAAAAGTTACGTAGAACAAAATAATAGCTTCGCCGAGTACTATCGGCATTTCTGCAATGTTGAGCAAAAAAGTTGGCGCACTTTTCTGTACTCATTTTGAAACGTTTCAGTAGAATATGCTTAATGTGCTCGTAATTTTAAGTTTGTTTATTCGTTCATTGGTTCTTGATCTATTAATTTAGCAATCTTGGGGAAAAGACAATTGAATAAACCACTCATATGTAAAAAAAAAAAAAAAAAAAAAAAAGACAGTTGTATAAGGAGCCAGCATTATGAAAGGTTACAGAGATTACATGTAAACGTTGATAAAAAGAGTTTAGAACTTTCGTACGATTTGTTTTCAAGACAGACGTGATTCTACGGCTTCAAGAAGACGAATAGAAGATTCTGAGCCCTGGCATGCTGTCAGACACATTGCAGCAGGACAATCAATCATAAATAACATTCATCATTCCGTTACTTCAAGATTTTGGAAACAATTCCTAAGTTGCCAAACAGTTGTCTAAAGACCTGTGGCTGGCAATCCAAGGATTATGACCCATGCTGAAGATCGATATGAATTTGTGTTCCTCTATCCATCGAATGCAGATTAAAATGGAGTCAACAACATTTCAATTAACTGTGTCTTATTGGTGCAACTTTATGTTCACAGATGAGCTGCAATTTGCCCTGCAAACACCTGATACGCTTGTAAGTGTCTGGAAAGAAGAAAGCACATGTAATAGGTCCCAGAACATCACCAAACATTATGTATTCCAAGATGGAAGCATCATGCTGTGGGCAAGGATTTCGTTGGGATATCTTCTCAATGTTCTCTCATTAGTCGAGGAATATTTAAGTCATCGACTTCAGGTCGCACCATTATTGGGGGGCAATCTGACAGGAGTTGCAGTAGAAAATTATCCTGATATATAATAAAAAATTATCCTGAAGTATTTTAATTTTGAGAAAAAAATCTTGGAGGTTTCATATATCCCTTTTCCCTTGAATTTTAAATAGCCTGAAATTCCTGAAAATTTAAATAGCCTATTTTAATTTCAGGTATGGCCAAATGACAGCTGGCAGCTACTGTTACATTGGTCCTCAGGGAATAGTACATGGAACCACTGTATGTAATTCATATTATTCTCATAAATCTCACTGACTTTTTTGTTTTTTTCATTCATGTGCAGTCTTTCATTTCCCACTGTAAAATGCCATGCATTTTAATTTACCCTTTTTTTTTTAAGCTCACTCTTATGAACGCTGGAAGAAAATATCTAAGAGTAAATGACATGATAGGGAAAGTAAGTGATTTGTTTTTTTTAATATCTACGCCTATTTTACCAGGAGTTTTCCTGTTACGGTTGTTTTTAATATAAAAGTTGATAAAAATGATACTGTGCTATCTAACAAAAGAATTTCATGTGTTTAATCAAATAATATTTTTAATAATAATAATCAAGAAATAAAGTACATTTTGGTGTATATTAATCAATATATAGTTTATAATAATTTTTATTTATTTACCTATAGGTGTACATTAGCTCTGGGCTCGGAGGTATGAGTGGTGCTCAAGCAAAAGCAGCTGTTATCTGCGGTTGCATTGGAGTTATTGCTGAAGTGCGTCGATTAATTTAAATTTTGAATCTTAATTTTTCTCTTTTAAACCTTTAAACATGTATTTGCCATTTGGGCCAAATATCGAATATCTCTAGGAAGAAATGCTTAGTACCCAAACCAATAATTTTTTCCTCTCTTTCTAGATAGATCCATGTGCTTTACAAAAACGCCACGGTCAAGGCTGGGTCCAAGAGATCATTGAAGACCTTGATGTACTAGTAGCTCGTATTAGGTTGCCATAATTTTTTTTGTTTTGATTTAAAAATAATTACATCATTAAACTTTTAAAAGTTTTTAATGTTTAAAATTAATTTACCCTGCTAAAGTTTAAAAAAGTTTTTAATGTTTAAAATTAATTTACCCTGCATAAATATGAAAATCTAGATAATTTAAATATGAAGTTACAATTATAGGTAGTTTTGTATAAAAATTGAATATATTCACATAATTTTATTATTAGTGATATAAATGAAACTAAAAGCAGAAATGCGAAGATGAAAAAATTAAAAAAAATCCTCTTAACTCCTTTATTCTACTTACCACTGGTTCTAGAGCATTTTATTTTCAACAAAAGGAATAAGACAAAAAAATAGAACGAAGCGAAAATATTGTCTCGCAAAAATAATAACAGTACACTTTAATAATAACATCTTTTTTTATTATTAAACTGTCATAGTAGTTTTAGTGTTTTATTCAGAATATTTTTATTAACATAAGGATAACAGGGTGTTTTTTATTTCAAATAAAAGTATTTCAGAATATTGGGTTTCAAAAAATTTTTGTTTCGTTACTCACAATTAATTATACGCATTGAAATGTAATGATAATTAATAAACAATCATTTAATTTCTTACTGCAAAATATCAATAATTTAGGCAGTAAATCATTGCAACGGAAAAACCTGGCTTACACATTTTTTGAACATAATATAATATCTAAATTTCTATAAAATATCTGGTTTTGGACTAAGCTGCAAATCCGACTCGTAACCCGCTGGCAACGGGCAGGAGGGTTCAGGTTAGAATCCACTGCGTCGTTCGTTGCAGTCATTACATTCAGAAAAGCGGAAACTTGATAGTGATTACGACTATATGAGTAAAAGCTTTCGATAGTCAGGCTGCACAATGGGAGTTTTGCCGGGTTTTCTCCCATACAACACCCCAATGAGGGGAAGCTACCCCTAAAAATCCTCCTTATCCCTGCAGTCTTCCATCCCGCCGATGGCCTATTCTTGGGTTACAAAAGTGGAACACGTGGTTAACACACACACACACACACACAAAAGGAACCAAAACAAAACAGCCATCTTCGTATAAGGATTTTGAAAGAAATTAAAAATACCTTATCAATCACTAAGAAAGTAATTTCAAACAACCTTTTAAATTCATAAAATTTAATGCTGATGCTGAATAAACATTTTTTTTTTTTTTTTTTTTTTTTTTTTTTTTTTGTAATTTATCTATTTTCTATTTAAAATTACTTAAGTTAGTTTAATTTTAGTCACTAAGAGTTCGTCATATTTTATTACCAGCTGGTGGCATTTAGAAATTTGAGATTCATCTGCTGACTTGCTAAACTTTTTTTACTATTTGTAATCTATTGACATAATTTCTGCTAATATCTCAATTTTATAATGTCATCCAAATAATTCAAACTAGAGAAAAGTTCTTATTTTGTACGAATGTAGTGTGAATATGTATATATATATAGATTTGTGAGGCCTGATAACCAAGTGACTGGCACTCTGTGCCATGGTAGTGGTTCGGAATCCATATTAAACCACAAATCCCGATCTAATATGACTGTAGAGCTGATAACCCTACCCTGTAAAAAGAAAAACAACATCTCATGTTTCTGCCTTGGCCCACAGTGGGGGCTGTCGCATCATTAAAGAAGAAGAATATACATATAAATTTTCGATTTAGGGTAGATTGAACTGCTAAATTCTTCTTCCAGGTTTTTTTTTTTTTTTTTTTTTTTTTTTCCAAGGAACATTTTACTAATTGCGAACGAAATTTAAAATTGCTAGAGAACTACTTAAAAAAAGTGCCACAAATGTGAAGAAAGAAATCGCTGTATATCAGTACTGATAATATTTCTTCCTGTGTCATGATTATTTTTGTGTCATGATTTATTACTTCGTAACGCTAGATTAGTATATGCCAATGTACTTAAAACAAGTAAAAAAAAAAAAAAAAAAATTTAAGTCAATTCCTACTTTTTTTTCACTATATTGCAGAAAGTCCTTTATAAATAATTTTCATTCACTGTTTTAAGTTTATCTGGCGCCCTCTATTGGTAGATATATGCAACTAAATGTAAAAAACTAAAATTAATTAATTAAATTTAATTACTGAATTAGCATTTGAAAAAACTGTATTAATATCAAGTGTCATCCACTACAAGTTCAAAAAAAATGTATTTGAACTTGAATGAATGAATGAATAAAAAGGATGAATAAAAAATATTTAATGGATGGATAAAAAGTATTTTATTAACGATTGAAAATTTGAACAAGATATATATAGGGAGAGTGTGAGCTAATAGAAGGAATTGAAAAAATCTTCCAAGATGCATGTCAAAAATGCAAGAATGTGAAATTTCATGCATGATAGATAGTATAGGGAAATTTCAAGGAAACAATATGTCATGAATGCATGAAATAATTTTATTTATAGTTTACTATAAGTAATCAGCGGCCACATAAAGAATCTAATTTTATCATAAATTTCAGTAATATTAATAATTTTAATTTGAAGGACATTCTTTTCTGTTCACAATCTGTTCAATTTTTTTTTCGTGGAACACCTTCATTTCTTAAGTAAGAAATATTAATAAAAAAATTTAAAAAAAATTAAATTAACTAATTCTGTTTAAGATTTATGTGAAAAGTTGACATAAACAAGAATATTTAAAAGCTTTAATCATCAAATAAAGTCTCGAAATATTTCAATAATTTGTATAACTGTATCTATCTTCTTGGTTTTTCAGGGAAGCCAAACAAAATCGCATAACAACAAGCATTGGATTTAAAGGAAACATTGTAGATCTTTGGTATGTATTGCAATTCGATAATGGAACAGTTATCTATGGTATACTTAAGATACATATATGTAATATAACAATATTTCTCAGTTCTTAGGTAGAATGTGCTTAAACAACTCATAAATATGTCGCATTTAGTTTGCTCTAGAAATTTTAATACTCTATTTAGAGAATTTTTTTTTCTCAATTTTTCTTAGTCGAATCAAGAGAATCAGAAATACTATTAAATTAATCAAAAGATCTGTATGAATTAAAATAGATTAGTTGAAGATTAAAAAAATAGAGTATAAACTTCTGTACAAATAGTTATGTTACATTTAAACTATAAAGGAAATGAAAAATTTTAATTTAATAGCAAAAATACAACTTTCTACAGTGCGTTCTCAGATGATGATATAGAAAAGCAAATTCTGAGATATTTATTCAAGACATTTTTGAGAAGCAACTCATATGTCTAGAAAAATGTTTTATATAAATTTTTTTCTTCAGTTTTATGCTTATTTTTTTATGTACGCTATCCAATTTTTTGAAACATTATTTCTAAGTTAACGAATTTACTTCAGCCTTATTTGCTATTAATTTAAATACCCATATAAGCGATAGAATTATACACGCAATTTCTTACTACACATTGATGTACACTGAAGTGACAAAAGTCATGGGATAGCAATATGCAAATTTTCAGATGGCAGTAGCATCGCGTAGAACAGGTATAAATGCGCAGTGGTTTCATTTCTGTTCAAGTTATTCATGTGAAGAGGTTTTGACGTGATGATGACCGCACGACGGGAATTAACAGACTTTGAACGCGGAATGTTAGTTGGAGCTAGACGCATGGGTCATGCCATTTCGGAAATCGTTAGGGAATTCAACATTCCCAGATCCAGTGTGTCAAGAGTGTGCCGAGAGTATGAAATTTCAGGCATAACATCCCCCCATGGACAGCGCAGTGGTCGACCGCCTGCACTTAACGACCGAGACCGGCGATGTCTGCAAAGAGTCGTAAATTCTAACAGACAAGCAACACTGCGTCAAATAACCGCAGAAATCAATGTGGGACTTGTCTGTTAGAACTGTGCGGATAAATTTGGCTTTCTTGGGCTATTCCAGCAGAAGACCGACTCGAGTGCCTTTACTGACAGAACGACATCACTTGCAGCGACTCTCGTGGGCACGTGAGCATATCGGTTGGTCCCTAGATGAATAGAAAACTGTGGCCTGGTCCGATGAGTCACGATTTCAGTTGGTAAGAGCTGATGGTAGGGTTCGAGTGTGGCGCAGACCCCACGAAGCCATGGACCCAAACTGTCAGCAAGGCACTGTTCAAGCTGGTGGTGGCTCCGTAATGGTGTGGGCTGTTTTTTCATGGCATGGACTTGGTCCTCTGGTGCGACTGGACCGAACATTGACTGGAAATGCTTATGTTCAGCTACTTGGAGATCACTTGCAGCCATTCATGGACTTCATGTACCCAAAAAACGATGGGATTTTTATGGATGACCATGCACCATGTCACCGGGCCACAACTGTTCGCGATTGGTTTGAAGAACATTCTGGACAATTCCAACGAATGATCTGGCCACCTAGATGAATCCCATCGAGCATTTATGGGACATCATCGAGAGGTCTGTTCGTGCCCAAAATCCTGCACCATCAACGCTTTCACAATTATGGACGGCTATCGAGACAGCATGGCTCAATATTCCTGCAGAAGACTTCCAACGACTTGTTGAGTCCATGCCACGTCGAGTTGCTGCACTTCGCCGGGCGAAAGGAGGGCCGACACGATATTAAGAGGTATCCCATGACTTTTGTCACTTCAGTGTATAGTAAGAAAGTTATATATATATATACATATAGGGTATTTCGAAACTCATGGGAAAAAATTTAGTGATAGAAAACATCTAAAGAATTTTTTTAAAGTTGCTTTAATTACTAAATTCATTATTATTCGTATCAATCCTCCAGGGAAAGAATTCAAAAGGAATATGAAAAAACAGGAGAGTTGCTGGCTGACTTAGGATCTGATCAAACATCATGCCATAATCCTTTTGATGGCGGATATTATCCTGTGCAGGTAAAACATTTTGATTAGTTCAAGTATAAAGACCGATTAAAATTTTAATATGTAAAAACTATATGCTTGGCTTTTACTATAATCTTTTCTGTGCTTTCAATGCAATTAATCTATAATTTTCAATATGTTCAAATTCTGTTCAATTCGAAGTTTGAGAAATCAAAATTTTGATCCTAACTTATTTATTAGATACTATTCAGAAAAGCGAATAATTTTTTTTTTCTATTCAGTGAAAGTTTTCTTTTTTAAACCACTGAAAATAATTTTTTTAATCATAACAAAGTCAAGGTTGGATTTAGGGTTCAAGTCAATCAAGTATTTAAGTAGTACTAAGTAGCCAACATCACTATGACAAAAAAGATATCAAGACAGTTGGTTCTTAAGAATAATTTTATTTTCAAAAAACTCTCAACTAACAAAACTCTGTATAAATTTTAAAATCTGTTGTTTGTTTATTTTTAAACAAATTTTTAGCTTGGAGTTTGGTGTGTACACAGGTTATGGCCTACGTAAGATCATAGGATACTTGAAGATTTCTCCTCTTTCTCATTTTCAATACATTTCTATGTAAATTTCAACAACCATTTTATCCGAAGGTAAATTGGACCTCCTTTCTCTTGACTTCCACCTCTTAATTTAACGAGAGGGTTGAAATGCGTTTTAATGCTCTACTGCTTGAGTTTAATGGTATTTTCAATTTTCTTTTACGACTAGTATAAAGAGTTCAAAATAGTAAATTGCTAGATCTCAAGATTTAAATATGTCATATGTTTCATATTAGTTATACAAAGCCTTTAATAAATACTTTGAGTTTAAAAATTTTAAATGTATATCAATGAGGGTTTTTCTAAAATTTTTAATTGAAATAAACTTATTTTTTTGCACAATGCTGAAGTTTTTTTTTTTATCTTGCAAAATATTCATAAAAACAAGTATTTGAACTTTCTAATTATTATATTTTATTGTTTGTATCATTTTTTAGACGAGCCCGATATGTATCGGGCTCCTCTGAAATTAAATATATAATCTCTCTTTAATCCGGCCCGTTCGAGACCATGGCAGTGTTCGGGTCATCGATTTTGATAGAATATCGAAGCTTCAATATAGTTTTAAGGGGAATATCGAACATAAAGAAATGCAAATAAAAACAAAATATGTATATATTTAATGTTTTTAATATATATGTACATATTTGCATGCTTAATGTGTACATATTTAAAGAAAATTTAAGCAAAAATTATGTTGCCATCTGGGGGACAAGATGAACAGACGTCCAAATCCACATGAAAAAAATAAATAAATAAAAAATAAGTAATAATAAAAAAAATTTTTTTTTTAAGTCAATTCCTACTTTTTTTCACTATATTGCAGAAAGTCCTTTATAAATAATTTTCATTCCTTTTCTTAAGTTTATCTGGCGCCATATAATGGTAGATATATACAACTTAATTCTAAAAAGAAACTAAAATTAATTAATTAAATTTAATTACTGAATTAATATTTGAAAAAACTGTATTAACATCCAGTGTCATCCGCTACAAGTTTGAAAACAATGTATTTGAACTTGAGTAGATGAATAAAAATTATTTTATTAACGATTGAAAATTTAAACATGATATACACAGTCCAGTCAGATTAATGTGACCACCTGTCAAAAGTCAGAATATACACTCTTGTATATTCTGGCTTTAAGTGGAGGGTGAAATGTGGTATTAAGTGGTATTTAAGTGGTATCTAATGGAATTCTTTATATACACTCCACTGCAATGTGCTGCCAACTGCCTTTTGTGATTGGTTATTTCACGTTGACGTCGGAAGTAGGTGGTGGTCACATTAATGTGACTGGACTGTGTATGTAGGGAGAGTGTGATCTAATAGAAGGAATTGATTAAAAAATAAAAATAGAAAAGCGAATGCTCGATCGATGCCGGGTTATAAATTATTAACTAAACAGAAGTTACTTGGATCTACTGTATAAGTTTAAGTATTAATATACTTATTTTAGTTATGGATATTTTTTACATTATGGTATTATGAATTGTATTGTGTTTGTGAACTGTACCATGCTTGTGAATCTGTTTTCAATTATTTTTTTGTAATCACTATTTTTTGAACTTCTGATTTCTTTTAGAATTATATACATCCCTTATCTAGATAAATAATATTAATAATGAGTTTTATTAATTTTATACATTTTATAACCTTTCAAACAATACCTTAGAGAAATAATTTTTCGAAATAAACTCTGTAAACTTGTGATTCTTGTTAGAAATGTCATGAATTAAATATGATTTAGAAATTTTAGGAATATTGATTTCTCTTGTTATCTATGTTATTTTCAGTTCATTTAGTTTTCATTCTATCTTGTGGTGGTTCTGATGTTTATCTAAATTTTGACTCTCGCTTGCAAGTCTTTTTTTACAGTACTCACTTTTATTTCTGCAAAATTTTTCTTAATAATTAATATTTATGTTGTACACCCAACTTGCGACATATGAATGAATTATTATGATAGCATAATCAATTTCAATATTGTTGAAGATCGATTTTGATCTTATTGAAAACTTTTGTATTTTAAAGTATTTTAATGTAGATTAATTATTAATGTAATAATTATTTTTTGTATTTTATTTGTAGAACAATTTTTTCCTTTACCATTATTAATATTTTATTTCTACATAAGAGGACCCTGAATGGCCGAGTTTCTGGCGCTCGGTACCACAGGTTTCGCGTTCGAAGTCCGGCGGTGCATGGATGTTTGTAGTGGCTCGGAATCCACTTTAAACCGTAGGTACCGGTCTAAATGATCGTAGAGCGTTGCTTATCTTCAAGCTACACGCATCTCCTGGGTAGTGCTACGTGAGTAACGTCGATGCAGAGCTTGCCTTAAAGCATCTAAGACAAATGTCCAAGTGTTTGCTGGCTGTATTAGAATAAAACTAAAAAAAAATTCTAAATAAAGGGAAAATATAAATTATTACCACTTTGATTTAAATAAAATATTTTTTCATACCTTAATCTTATCTATTTATTTTAATTTTTAGCTAACTTTCGAAGAAGCAAAACATTACATCGCAACAGATCCGAAAAAATTCCAAGAATTTGTTAAAGAGAGGTAAATTTGATCTAAAAAATGTATTAGAATTGTTCAAAAAATTTGTTTTTCAGAGTATTTTCTTGTGTTAAATTAAGATTTTTTTATACATGTTTTAAATTCTGCTTGAAATATATATTTTTAATTTTAGATAATTTTATTAATTTGAAATTTTTTTGTATTTTTCATTTGAATTTTCAATCTAAAATGTTGTATAAAAAATCTAATTTAAAAATTAGAATGACAAGTGTCATTCTTAATTAAAGTAAAATATTAAAAGCACTTAAAAATCTAAGGTTATAGAAATTGAAAAATAAGCCTAATGAATTTAAGAAATATTTTAGTTTTCCATAATAAAACACGACTTATATTTTAAAAGTTAACTTAAGAACATCGGATAACATTTCTATTTTATATTTATTATTTTTATTCAGCATTTATTCTATGTGCTTAGAACAGTTTGTGATGACAACTATCCACTTATGATGCGTCATTTTCCAATGATGCAATTTGTTTTATTGCAGTCTAAGAAGGCAGATATCAGCTATTAACTACTTGGCAAACAAAGGTCTCTATTTCTGGGACTACGGCAACGCTTTCCTTTTAGAAGCCCATAGAGCTGGTACTTAAATTTATCATTATCTCTAAATTCCATCAAGTTTATTAACTTTAAAATAAAATTATAATTTAAAGCTTTGCAAGCTTTTAAATAAACAAATATTATTAATTGCATATGACGAAAGAAATATGTGTATGTGCCTATGTATGCACATACATACATGCATGCACATATACGCATATATACGTATACGTATACGTATATATACGTACACATAGCGCACATGTATAAATTTATACACATACACATGCCTAGATGTATACACACATTTATACGTGCAAACTCAAATACATAAGTCACATACGTACATACAAATATGCATACACAAGCACATATGCACACACACATACGCACGTAGATACATACACGTGTACATAAGACAAGGATATGCACACGGACACATCCGCATACACATACACTCATATGTACATGTACGCGCCTACACATGCCTACATTTGTACATACACATTCAAATACACAATTAAGCAAATAAATACGTACATACGTATTACGCACACACATACGCGCAATGAACACTTGCGGAACATAGATATCACGCATATACATACATAAACGCAGATACATATTTGCTCAAAAACGTATATGAAAAAACACAGACACATACTTGTATACACATACTTGTACTTGGATTTATATACATGCACACGAACATGCATACGCGAATAAGCACACATAGTACACGCGAATAAACATACATACACCTCAATCACCGATTCATAAGCACAAACACATAAATATGCGCAAGCATATAAGTATATATATGCACATATCCCATGGCCAAATTTATGCACATACATACATATACACGAATAAAAACACACATATTAACACTCATTCGCATATATGAATACATGTAAGGATATATACGTAAGTAAACATATATTTATTGCTGAGAGTGCACATATAATCATGCTTACTGGGAGAAAAAAAAAACAGTAAGCAGGATTATATTAAGTAACGTACGTACACTTAAGCATATATATTTATCCGTACTAGTACATCACTACTCATAGAGACATACATATATACGTCTTTATAAACAACTACAAGTATTATTAATTTGGTTTGAAAAAAAGTGAACGTGAATTGCCAAACCTGTATAAATAAGCATTATTTGTCCACTCTGCTTTTTTTATTATAGAAATTAATCTGTTACAATGATAATTTAGATTATTAAAATCCAAAAACCTGTTTATTCATTATTTTTTTTCTTAGGTGCGGACATTGGAGCCGAACAAGAAGGAGGTAGATTAACGTTCCGTTACCCATCTTACGTTCAGCATATTATGGGGTAAAATCCTCCTCTTATAACATTACATAATCCTATTTCAGCTTTAATTAAATAATTTATATATTAATAGCTAGTTTATTTAAATGACAATAGATTTTCAGAAAAAAAAATTATGCTAAAAAAACTTGAATGAATGGCATTTTGTATTTACGTTAGTCATATTTTGTACTTTCGTTTGTAATTATATTTTCACCCTTAAATTCTTTTACAACTTCCTTTTGAAGAGCATTTTTATACATTTCTATATTTTATAGCATTTAACATTTTTAAAAAAATTATTTTTTTAAACTATCAATGAATTAATCGTAAAGTTTAAAAAACTGGAATAGTTACAAAAATTTAAAAATCGTTGTAATCCTTGTTTTATTCACTTATTTTCGATTTTATTTAACATTCTAAACAAAAGGAGCAATTACATTTTAAGTTGTATTTTGTCATAGTAAATTTAAATTTATTTATATTATAATTGTCATTTATTTTTTACTTTTTTTTTACAGTGATATATTTTCCTTGGGATTTGGACCTTTCAGGTAATTAATGATGTTCAGTTATTAATACAGATGATTTTTTATGCTTTAACTACTTTGATCGTAGTAAATTTTAATTATTTTAGATTAATAATAAGTTTCCTCCAAATTCTATTAAAATAAAATGATGTTACTAAGAGATATTATTTTATATATTTATTTTACATAAATTAATTATTTTTTAAAGACATTTTACTCTCAAAAAGTTTTAATTATTTCAGAATATTATGCTTTATACAGATTTTATTCTGATGAAATGGTATGAAAAAGAATTTTCTATTATTAATATAATATCGTAATTAAATTATTTGATCCTATATAGATGGGTTTGTACTTCGAATTCACCAGATGACCTTCACAGAACGGATCACATTGCTACTTCCGTTTTGGAAGATATTCTCGAAGAAGGAGGTAGGCAGAAAATATTAATTTGAAAGTAAGGAATTAAAAAAACTGAATTCATTTATTCCTTAAATGGTTATTAAATATATGCTAAATTCTTTTCGAGCAATTTTAAGTTTCAACTGTTTAAATCTTCTAAACCTAAACAAGAAATTAAAAAAACATCTCCTCCACAATAAATTAAATATTTTTATACTATGATATTTTCACTTATTTGTCAAAATAGATATTCTAAATTAAACTAAAATCTTTGTTTAATTTGTAAGTAATATACTTTCATTTTTCCGGACTGAGACAGGTTTTTTTCCCATCAAATCGTGCCAAAGGTTGGACAACCCAAATTTATATCTTTGTCGCTTTATATTAAATTTTAAATATATTTAAAAGTTTAAACAATTGAAATTAAAAAAATGAGCGGTATTTTCTGAAATGCTTTAATTAATAAAATGAGAAAAATCAATGTTCTTTTCTCAACTTTGATATATTTGAATTTTTTGATAATATTTTATTTATTAGTCAAATTAGAAACAGAAAAAAAAAATTAAAAAATAGTTTTTGCAATTTTTCTAAATTCTTTTGTAAAATTATTGTGAATAATTTGCTAGATGATAGTGACATGCTGATTTTCTTCATTTTCATAAGCTTACAATAATTAGTATTAATTCACGTGATATTGCTACGGCTTGTGCAATCCTTGCTGTTTTAAAGAAACGAAGGTTTTGCTGAAAAAGTCTCATTCAAAAATATTTAAAGAATGACAGATTTTTAATTTCTTGTTTTAATATGTTTAAATGCATCTTTATTTGCTATTCCAGTACCTCCTTTGGTGGAAGATCAATATAAAGATAACATCAAATGGATTAAAGAAGCCACCGACCATAAACTAGTATGTTATAGCATTTTTTAAAATACTAAATTTTCCAGTGCTTTTTCACAGAACTTTTAATATTAAATCCAAAAGTTTTTTTTAATTGTTTAATTTCTAAATGAACAGAACTTTACATTATGTAAAGAAATTAAACATTAATGCTCCATAATATTGAAAAATATTAATATTAATTTTTAAGATAATAAATATTATAGAGGAAACATTCATGTATGCTGTGGACCTAAATAGTTCCTAAATATATTGTAGCATTTTTTACTCCCGAGAAGAGTTTTGGCATTTCATTCCCAGGAGAGAGGAATATATGTTATTTGACGAATATATAATAACAACCCATCACTCAAATTTGACAGCAGACAAGCTGTATTGTGGATAGTTATATTATAGGCAATTAATGTTTTGTACTAATGAGATCAAATCTGATAGCAGATATTCAGTGTCATGTATAATGAGACTCAGGAAATTAGCGATTTTCTGTGCGGCCTTCACAGGTCGAAATAATTACAGATGGGGTATGGACTACACCAAGAATTGTTTCATCGTGATTGGTGATAAACTATGGGCTGAGGAAGTACCTATTCCAATGAGAAGTGGGAGAAGCTGACCCCACCCCTCCTCTCGACGGATTGTCTTAAAAGGAAGTTTTTGGTGATGAAGAGAGGTAGTTCTGCGACGAGTCGACCAGAAGTGTTGTTATTCTTTTTTTCACTGAAGTGACTGAATAGGCCGGAGATTCCACCTGTTTCCAAAGTGAGCCTCTTGTAATTCCTTGTATCATACCGTGTGATAATTAAAGTCTGCCGCAGACTAGGCAATTAGATTCGACGTAGACTCGAGAACTCCGAAAATCTCTGACTTTGGAGTGAACTGCACTTGTTATTTAATTGTGCATTTGTGAATCAAATTTAAATAATTAATTTTCATTTTTTGTAAATAATAAATTATAATAATCCAGAGTTCTGTAGCTGTATATATATAATACTTGTAAATCAAAATTTAAGTGTTCCCATGATCCTGAAAGGAGCCCTCTTCTTGAAGCCGTTATACGTCTAGTATAAGCCGAAACGTTACAACATATCCTTTTCCTTCAAAATTTAAGGATTTTGATATGATTTTCCATGAGTATACAACGATGCAAAACAAAATGCAAATAAAATATATGATAAAAATTAAAAATTAATTTCCTAATTATGCATAAAGTCCTGCTATAATGGGCTTCTAATTAAGAGCACCGTAGAAGGAACGGCCACGAGAATAAAAATTTTATTTTTTTCTTTATAGGTCGTGGGCTCTCAAGCCAGAATTCTTTACGCAGATCACAAAGGACGAGTGAGGATTGCTTTAGCTTTTAACCAGGCTATCAAAAACGGTTTATTGCAGGTAAGAGCTATTATTTTATATGCGATTGACTTTTCTACGTCTTTCTTGATATTCAATTTTTCTTATACAGTTCTTAATTTTTAAAAAGTAATCTCACAATGGTTGAATGACTAGCGCTCTTTGCCAACAGGTTTTGGGTTTGAGTCCCAGAGCTATAATGGATGTTTGTAGTGATTCGGAATCCACCTTAAACCGTAGGTCCCGGTCTAACATGACTGTAGAGCGTAGGACTGACAACTCTACCGCTTAAAAAGAAAATATCTCATGTCTCGAAATCTTCCATTAGGTAGACGGTTTTGGCCTACCATGGGGCTGTTTCGCCAATGAAGAAGAAGAATCTCATAATTCTTCTGTATATCTAATATTAACTTCTAGATAATTTTCTTCCATTTTTGTTCAATTTATTTTGACAGCGAAAATTTTTTATAACAAATTAGCTGAAGAAATCGCGCTATTTAATAAGGAATAATAAACACGATATTAATCAATTAAGACATTTTTAATTCATTATATTTACTATTAAGCAGAGTTGTATTACATTAAAATACAAAAATATCATAACTAAACTGTATCATAATTCAGTGATAAATTATTTTGCTACAAAGCTTCTGTTGATATTTCTATATAACATTTTAAAATGTTTTCTCTTTATTTTAATAAAATCATTTATATATCAACTATAATAAAAAATGATAGTAATAAGAATTATTTTTATAGATATTTTATTATTTTAATATAAGCAGGTTGGAAGGAATTCTTAAAAAATTTCAATTCAACGATAAGTCCAATGAAAATATCTGAGCACCAATTGCAATCTTTAACACTTCTTTCTTAAATTTAACAAATCATCGTAAGTTTCTTGATATTCAAGACTTAAATAAACAAAAAGTATTTTATTTAAAATGTTGTATAGTATGCACGTATTTCTAAATCTTCCTCCACTTTCTTTTTTGTAGGGTCCTGTGGTTCTGAGCCGAGATCATCATGATGTCAGTGGCACAGACAGCCCATTTAGGGAGACGTCCAACATCAGCGATGGGTCTGCCTTTTGCGCTGGTATGTAGTATTCCACAATTTCTACTGCACGATGACTATATACTGACTATATACATCTTAAAAACCTACTACTACTAATTTAATATATTTTATTTTACTACCAACAAACATTTCTAAGAGACTCCGCTCTCGCTGTCAAACTTCAAACACATTGTCGCTGTCAATTACATTCTTTTCTCTACTCGGTTAGCTCCGTAGCATATGCAGCTATTCATTCAGCGTGGTTGCGCACGTTTGCGTCAGCGCTAGCTGCACCATCTATTGTTGATAACATTTATAAAAAATAGTTACAGTATGACTATGGATAACTAAGTATGCACGCAGACTGAATTATTATTAATACTATAAAAATAATTCATAAAATGCATTTATTATATTTCTTTACTTCAAGAGTAAACAATATATTTAATTCGAAATCAAGGTAAAACTTCTAGAAGTAAGAAAATTATATTTTCATCAATATTTTCTTATTATCAATATGATTGATTGTAATTATATTGCTGATGCTCCATTTCTTCTTATTGTTATTTTTAATCAGAATTTTAAGGACAAATAACAATTATTGAATTGATTCCCCAATGCTACGGGAGATTTTTATCAAATTCAACGTTATTAAGGGAAAGGAGAACCGCTATACTTATTAATTAATTAATTGTTTAATTCCTCTTTATTATAGATATGGCAGTTCAAAATTGCATTGGAGATTCATTTAGAGGAGCTACTTGGGTGGCACTCCATAATGGCGGAGGAGTCGGATGGTAAATATTATTATTTTTAGTTTGAAATTTTCTTTGCTTTATTAAATATATTTCCCCTTCAGACATTCTCTAGAATTTTTTTTAATACGATTTAACAATTATGCAGCGTTTTTTTTTTTTTTTTAATTTATCAATTACATTTAGCATCAGTTCATATTTGTCAAAGATTATTTCTGTCACTCTCTAATTGGAAGGATTAGATAATTACATAAGTATTTTTTTTAAATATATTAGTGTAAAAGTTATTACCTGTATACTTCATCCTTAAAAACAAAACATTTTGTCTTAAACATCATTTCATAGATCATTTACTAAGTTTTTTTTTCAATTTGTATTGTCTTTTTTCTTAAATCATTTAATTACAATTTTTCCTTAAATTTCAAATTCTATTCACTTTCTGTGCATGTAACGAAAAACAAATAAAATTAAAATCTTTAAAAAAAGGGTTATGCTAAAAATTAATCTTCTTTCTTGTCTTCAACCTTCCCTACATCGAAAAAATATATATATATTTAGACGATATTTATTTCCAGTATTTGCCCTAAATTACTTGTTACTTTAAATTTTATAATCATAGCTGCAATCTGTTTGGAATAAATTTAAATTGTTATAATTATTTTAAAGTACTCATGAAGACTGATAATTTTTCTACTGAAAACGAATTGTAATCCATTTTTTCAGTCTTAAAAACATACGTAGGTCAGTAGTTTAACAAAAATAACATTATAAAAATAACTTAATAATTCAGGAGGCAAAATGTTGTCCGAGTTTGTTGTTTAAAAACTGACATCACTTGAATAATGAATTTGTATCTCCATCTCTCTCTCTCTCTCTCTATGTATCTTTCTCTCTGAGATCATCACTGGTGTGGAGTTTACATTATCATAAACAATGTTTTTGTGAGGCCAAGTATTTTAATCAGTACATCGATATGTCAAACATTAAACTTTTTAGATGATATCAGAAGTCTGTAGTATAAATGTCCTGAGTCAAGTCACAGGATCATCATTCTTGAAAATCACATTTAAAAAATGTGCTTGAGTCTCAACAAAGATAAACATATGTCCCTCTTTGCATTGCAGAAATACCTTGTAGCAGATCAGAAAGAACTTGCTTCAAAAACTCGCGATAAACTTAGTTGGTCAAACCATCTGACATAAAATGGTCTGATAAATGTTTATACAGATTAAAGATTATTTTCCTGGTAAATGTTTCTTTGTGCTAAAGAGAGGGGCCTGGATGGCCGAGTGTGCAGAGCTCCGGCTCGGTGCCCCAAGTTTGGAGTTCGAGTCCCGGTGGTGCCATGGATGTTTGTAGTATTTCGGAATCCCCTTTAAACCGTAGGTCCCGATCTCATATGATTGTAAGAGCGTCACAGAGCTCAGTCAGACTTCCCACCCACATCATTCCCAAACTGTATGGGGGGCAACTCAGCTCTAGGCATAGTAATGTGGTGTAGTGTAGTAGTAGTAGTACTAAATAACAAAAATGTGGGGGATTGGGGATTAATAATATTCATTTTGGCCTATACCTTGAAAATTTTATTGTCATGGTTTATAATACTAGTATTCTTTAAAATCCTGAATTTAACTCCCGTTAGATATACGAATTTTCAGTTGATTGTATGGATAACGAAAAAATAATGGAAGAATCAAAAAATAACAAATTCAAAAAATAGGAAGCTAAAATCTTCGATAATATGTTTAACAGGATAATCAGCGACAGCGATCACTGTCGGCTCGAGATGTCTTGAAAATTTTTCAACTGCAAAGTTTTTGTGATACTCTTTAAATAATAAAAAATAATAATAAGTTTATAATGAAAGATTTCATTTTGTTTGCACATTATTATATAACCTTTTAAAATCTGAAATTTTTTATATTTAAATTTTACTTTTTAAAATTTTTAATAGATATTGACTCCAATGATACTAAAAAAATAATTCAAATAATCAATGCTCTACCCTGAGGCATGAGGGAGGGTCATCGGCACGAATCGTGCGGGTTAGGCTTTTCTAAGATGCCTTATCCGCACGATCGTACGTTCTCGGGCTTAAAGAGATAAAGAAAATTTTCAATTTAATTCACATGAAAAAAAGGTTATTGATGTATTTTACAACTGTTCAAATAGGACAAGCATTTTAACTTCTGGTAAATGTCATATATATCCGCAGCATCACATACGCTGAAGTCGTAATTTTCGGCTATAAAATTAAAAAAAATAATAACTCGTATAATCCGCAAAAGATATGTGCCAACGCATTTGTTTTATTTGTTATCACATACCAATAAAAATATGTTTTTGTACTTGTGGTTGACATCTAAAACTGATACAGCTTTTTCAATTTTAAGAGCATTTCTGGTACCATTAATGTGAAAAATTATCGTATTATACCATTAAAAGGAGGAAGAACAGAAAGGATATGAAGGCATACAAGAACCAATGTAAAAACAAAATAAAAGTATTTATTAGATATATTCTATTTAAACTGTAAAATATCAAAACTTTCATATTCAAAAGCAAAAATCATTTTCAATTACACATAAAATAGACAAATTCTAAATTTACCATTTCAAAACACAACATATTTTAAAAAATTTCGACAAGATATTGTTTTTACGATTTATTATTATTTGCTGTTTTTAATTATTAATATTTGTTTTATTAATTAAATTTTAATCTATAATTTTTTATTCAATTATTAATTTTATTCGATCGTTAATTTTTATTCAATGATTAATATTTCCTCCTGTATAGCAGTTTTAATTTCAGAAATTACATATTTAATTAAACATTCATTCAGAAATTTTAAACAATTTGTTTTTTAGAAGAAAAAAATCTCTTAACTTAATTGAAATTGTCGGTTACATCAACTACCTTTAACCATCAGCTGATTCCATAAATTTATCACTTTATTTTTTTTTTTTTTTTTTTATTTTTTTTATCAAACTGTTATTTTTTTCTTATTTTATAATTTAGCCTATTACATTCCAGGGAAAAAACATTTTTTAGGAGTGATTTTTTAATTATTTAATATTTATTTATTAAAATCTATATTTCATCACCATTATTTAATTAAAAATGGGTGTCATAAAATTGTACAACTTTTAAAAATGAAATGTTGTCAACTATGACATGTTAATTAAAAGATACTTGTAAGTAAATTTCTGAATTTTGTTTTACTTTTTTCCCTTATTTGTCTATATTTTACCCGAGAACAATCAAAATCTAATTTAATTTCAGTATTAATATACACAAAATTTGTAAAAGTTTTGAATTGATTTTGCTTCAAATATACTGTTATAGCAAATTTGAGCGAAGGAAAAATTTGTCTATAAAAAATAATTTTTTAATATAATTTTTTTTCCTAATTTTTTAATTACACTTGTATGGAAAAGTTGAATTTGAAAGAAAAGGGCCAAATTGTAAAATAGGGACATTTGGATTTTGCGACTTTTTTGTGCCACCAACTGAGCGACAGGTCGCCAAATGCGGTAACCTATATTTCTTGTACTGTTTGCAATTCCCTTCACTTATAATCGCAACCCTTTTCTTGGGGCTTTTTGGCGAAAAGATTTTTTTTGATGCTAAATTCCAGCGGCCCTTATTCTGCGATTTTGCCAAAAAAAAAGTAGTTTACAAAAAAATTTTCTAATTATCAATGAATATTTAACAGTAATATATTTTAAGAAGAAAATCTGCATGAAGAGATAAATATGTCTTTGAAATATATTTCATATTAAACTATATAACTATTTGATTGACTAATTCCTTTTTTTAAGGGGAGAAGCTATAAATGGAGGCTTTGGGTTGTTTTTGGATGGTAGTGAGGTAAGCATGCAGTGCATAACATTTACTTTTTTCTCTTTAGTAACATATGATTTGTTCATCTGATTTAATTTTGTATTCATTTTGTAGGAAGCAGAATGCAAAGCTAGGCAGATGTTGACTTGGGATGTTCTTAATGGCGTAAGTGTTTTTCCTTTATTTGTTTTTCATAGGTGATGAAATTCTTCATTTAATTTTGAAATAACTTATATTTTTAGCTGTTAAAATAAAAAGAATTGCATGTATGTATCTGTTTTTAAAAAAATATTAATGTGTTTATGGCAGTGGCTCTCAATCTTTATCCTGCCATCCCCTTTTCAGAAGAAAAAAAAAAACCCCACTCTCTGTCACCTAGAAATCCACCTTCTTTAAGAAAACAAACAAAAAAGATTAAAAAATGTACACTATTTTAGGCATCTAATTACGTTTTAAAACGCAAGTAACATTGCTGCAAATAAGACAACTTGAGAGTCGAAATTATAAAAATATTTATTAAAATTAACTATTATAACGTTCGTGCTAAACAAACAAACAAAAATGAAATAAGATAAAACTACGAATAACATTAAATAATAAGAATAAAAATTCGGAATAATATTAAAATGGGATAAAGTTATGGGTAACATTAAAAATAATCATGATTAGAAGTATAAACCACACGTGCACAGCCTATCAAGAATTAATCCTCAGTTCTGTTTTTGTCAATAGTGTTCTTTAATCACCGCGTCTCGTTATTTGCAGATGGGTCTATTTTTTTTCCACGTTACAAATTTGCGACTGGCTCTTTGTTTTTCATATATTTTTTAATATAGGAAGAAGGTATTCTTTATAAATTATTTGCTTCACCCTCATTTTCGGATAACATCAGGGACCCCCAACCAGGACAACATCATGTTCACAGATGATAATAAAATTATGAGTTTTATTTCAATGTATTAAATATTTTTGTACAAAATAATTTATTGAAATCAAAATTTACATTTTTCATTTATAATTTTCCCAGCAAAATTTTAAAGTAAAATATTTTAGATTATTTATTTTAATTAACTATCTCTAGTTTTATTTTATATAACTTATTTTCTGATTCTGATAAAGTTTATCAATTAAATACTGTAAGCAAATATTAGCGATTGAAAACAAATTCTTGATGTGTCAATTTGTATTATTTATTTTTATTATTTTTTACTGACCTTGTAGAAAAACTTATTACAAAAAAAAATCAACTATATTTTAATTAAATTAAAATTATGATAATTACACCTAAGATAAGAAAATAAAGATTAAGATTATACTTAAAGCAGGCATCATCGTTTGATATATTCTACAATAGAAATTTGAGGTTTAGATAGATCCTGAATATTACTATCAAATGTTTCAAGCATAATGACAAAAAAACTTTTTAATTTTCTTATTAAAATTTGTCTTTCGTATATTATATTAAAACGGGAGCAATTTCCTCCTTCGAAATTATGAATTTCTCTATATGATTAGTAGAGCTACTCAACATCAGTTACGATTTTCTCTTTAAAATGTTACTGTTATCAGAAATTATGTAAGTATAGCGAAAAACGTGTAAATTTTGAACGTGTATTGTAAAACTAAGCTGATTTATTATAAAAATTACTATAGATTGAATTATTGCTGCAACATTGGTTTCTCTGTTAATGATATGCTTATATTAGGAAGCTAGTTAAAACAACTTCAAAATTTCCTTTTAAATTAAAAATTTTTTTTAATTAAATTAAATTTAAATTTAAAATTTCATTATTCGAAATAAAAACCAGTGTAGTGTGCAAGTACGGGCGGCCCCACATTGGCCCCAGATTTTGGGTTGTGAAGCTGTGGATTGTAACTGGGTGTGGTTGGGTTAAGACTGGAGAGACAGGTTTGAGAACACACAGCTTTAATTACACGCACACACACACCAGATACATACAATTAGTGATACGCAATATTTGACATATTTAAAGACAGGTAAATTTTGATTCGTGGAAAGATTCCGCTTCTAATCCGAAAACCCGCTACTCAGGTTTGCTCGGGATGCACGACATATACTTCATTTTCAGGATTGTGCTAACTATATTTCCTCTCGGGTAAGAGATTATAAACTAAACGACGTTTCTCGAGAGAAGCATGTGATTGCTCTGTACTAAACGTTTCTCAGCGGCAGCGTCGGTTGCGCTGTACTTCCTCTTGGGTGAAAGTCTTAAGGCCTTATTTTACATTTCTCCTGAACGCCACAGGGGGCGCTCTTGCAGTGCGTAGGAGGGAAAACGGTTATACAAGAAAAATACTAAAAATTAAAAAAAATTTTATTTTAAAATTGAATAATATCATTTTCCCCTCCCATTGATATATTTGTGTGTGTGTGTGTTTTTCTAAAGGTTCATATATTTTCGCACATTTATACATCGAGTGCACTAAAAAAAGATTGGTGGGTTTTCAAGAAAAAAAAATATGAAAACAGCAAAGATAAAGAAAAAAACTCTTACAACAAATTCGTTTGACAGACTATGAATGTATACACATTAAATAGTTTAGCAAAACATTTTGATAAATAAATAATTTGTTATACTTTATAATTTATTATAAAGTGTGATAAATTATTTATAATTTATTATAATAAATAAATAATAATTATTATATATTTATTATAGATTGCAAAATAAAATAAATAATAATTATTATTGTTTGTTTTATTAAACTACTGTGATATAAATAAAAATTATTTATTTTTATATATATCTTTTTTAATTATATTAAAATTTATGAACTATCACTTGAATTTGCTTCAAAATTTTTTCTCTTCCCCTTGACAATTTCCTGTTTTACTTTTTGAAATTCGTTACGGTTTTTTTAGAAGATTCTGTATTCAATGAAATTTTTTTTTTATTAATTACTATTGAATTTATATATATATACAATAACACCTCTCTTCTTTTACTTATACTCCATCAGTGATAATATATATATTTTTAAACTTTCTTTGCAATACCTATAGGTTGCCAGGCGTTGCTGGTCTAGAAATAGCAAAGCAGCTGATGTTATTTATCAAGCTATGCAGGAGGAACCTAGGACTTGAAGTGACCGTTCCTCATGATGTGCTAGATGAACGTCTTATAGAAGAAAGTTTTCCATCAAAATGACTCTGTTGTACTAATTTTGAAAAATAGTTTTGCTATTTGTGTACGTGTGTTTTAAAGGAAGTGTTATCAGTCATTGTGTGATTATTTTACATATTTTATTCGGCAGAATGAGTTCTTATAAAACTTTCCCTAGCTGAAAATGCATGTTTGCAAAATATATACATACATATATATTAAACCAAAATAAAAAGTTACGAATTACCAAGCTATAGAATTAAATGATCTCGTTGCATTAGAACCGATTTATTATTAAGATTTATTATTAAAACATATTTTAAATCGTCTTTATATGGGATTTTTTAAATTTTATTTTCATAATTTTCCATTTTACTATTATATTTCTGTTTTTATTCCTCTTCGGAAGCAATGTTTCTATAACCTCTCATGCATATATACATAAAACATTTTTTTTTTCTAATGCAGTTGGCAATACAGAGACAGTTATCTTTATGCCATAAGCAACGGCTGCATCGATGCTATTCATTTAGCACTACCCAGGGAGTACGTGTAGCTTGAAGATATGCTACGGATGCAAGTAAACACTACCCCCACAACGCTCTACGATCCTATTAGACCGAGAGCTACGGTTTAAAGTGGATTCCTAACCACCACAAACATCCATGGCACCGCCGGTATTCGAATTCGAAACACTGTATGCATAAAACAGTCACTTTTTTTTCTGGTTGTATTTCAAACCTCTTTTAAAAATGTTTTCTTAATTTAATATCATTTTGAAGGATTAATATGAATGAATAATTTGAAACGTGGGAGCTTTTAATTAGTAGCACATTGACAATCAAACACATGTTTTTATAAGATTATTATTATTATTGATGCTGTGGTTCTCTTGACTGAATCTCATTCAGTGGTGTTTTAAAAATATATTAAATACGTTTTGAATCGAAATTAGTCAATTTAATAACAATTGGCAAGAAAATTATGAAAACAAAAAAAGAAATCATTTAAATGGCACTTTAACGTACAGAGAAAAGTATAACAAAACATACCATTAATACAGGTTTTGCAATCCGAATTCACTTTTTTACATTTCAAATGCACCCTCTTAAAATTAGGGTTTTATTTATATGTTAATGCTTGTATATATGTATCTTAAAGACGTATATGCATATGTGCATCTAAATATGTATTTATATGCACGATAAATATGCATTTCTCTATGAGTATAATTTACTGGTAGGGGTAAAGATGTGTGCTTAAATATGCAGAAAGACATGCATACGTTAATCTATTAATCTGGGTTTTTTTTTTCAGTAAGTATGATTATGTGTGCAACCTCAGCTACAATTGCATATTTATTTATTTTTGCATTCAAATGAATTTGTATGTCTGCATATATGTTCGCATTTACTGGTATGTGGATATTGTTGGTTTGTTTGGAAAATATTTCGGTCCTAGAAACCAAAAGAAAGGTGCCGTTCGGTATAAATGAATGTGTTTTATTGCAACCGTCAATTGTGTGGATCATGCAAACTGTGAAGCATATAAAAACAGTTTGTAAGAATCACTCAAGAGAGCTTATGGAAATAAATATTCAAGTTACAGCCTGGGTGAGTTAAATGTATTATTCTATAAAATTTATAATTTCACAGAAATTTATAATTTGAATCCAACTATACAAGTTCGGTGAATCCATTAACTCATTTGCATCATAAGCGCGGAAATTTCCTGGCCATTATCACCGAAGTTCATGCAAGTGAGAAGCACATGCGAGCTAGTGCAAAGTGACGATTGCAAACGGATTAAAGCATTTTTCCTTGTAAAAGCAATTCTAAAAGAGGAAGGTTTTAGTTCGAATAGTAGTGAAAAAGTAAATAGACATACAAAATCAATCAAAACCGTTATGTTATTTTCAAAACTTTTCATGTTATGCAATAATACAATACTAGTAGACTTCAGTGGGCCAATGAAATCAATTTGAATATGGCATCGGTAATAAAAACGCCGAAAGAGAGAATTTTGTATGTAGAGGTACTTTTGATAGTTGACATCGCTCATAAATCTGCACAGAATTCCGTATGCATTTCAGGCTAAATGAATCGTTTTCATATTAATGTTGAAGTACCAAAATTCCGTCATGAAAAATATTGTGTATGTTTTGAAATATGATCTGTCTAAAGGAAGACGGGACGAGGAACATTATTAGTGATGTCGCAGTGATATCTTCAAGAGGAAAATAGTATTTCGTGATCTTCAAGGTAGGTTAGGCGGATTCCAGAATAGATTCCACTGCAATAAGTGAAAGAGTGTCTGCTACAACATTTTCTGACCCTTTGACATCCTATGTCTCATGGAAACTGAGAGATGTAATCAAGATGTCGGAGTTGTCCGGGGGAGCATTTTTCGGCATTTTCTTTGTTTTGTTTTGTTTAAAGGCAAATGTTAGTGGCTTCTAATCAATAAATATCTGGAATTTAGAGCCCTCTAACATGTGCCGAAATTTTCGGATGGATTCATAAATCGCTAAAAGTTCTAGGGACATATGTGAACCATTTCATTTTTTAATTTAATTTTAAAGAAAAAAAACCACATGGTTCCCAAAGATCATGTTGGAGTTGCATCAGGAAGCTACCGATAACGGAATGCATCAGTCCAAATGTCCTAAATTGAACACCTGGTACTGAAAACTTTAATAAAGTCACATTAGCAAGTATTTCGCCACTGTAAATGGTGCTTTAGCTTCATCATTTCACTGAAACGGATGTTCAGAAAGACGTTTGCACTTTTTCTGTTTTGTAAATCCTTTAATCTTACCAACGGAGTCTATATGTGAAAGGTTTTGAGAATAAAGCGTCGGTAAAGATTGTACATATTCAGAAATTTGTGCAGTTTTGTGATGGTTTCGGTGTCTTGGGAAAATTTTGAATGGCTTCAACTCGATAACGCAAAGTTCCAATGCCTTTTTCCCGAAACATGGAATCCTAAGGTGAGAGTAGATGCACCTAGTGTGCATTTAGAGGGTTTCAGTGTAACACCATAATGTTCGAGATGTTGGAAAAGAGCAATATGATCCTCATGCGTTTTCGAACCAATTGGAATGTCATCGATAAAAGCATGAACTTCTTCCAATCCCCGTGTAACCTCATAAATAAAGCATTGAAAGGTGCTACTAGGCAAAATTGCATACGCATGGCTTCCTCGAGTCCGAATGGTTGTTTTGTAAATGTCCTCAGAAGCAATCTGCATTTGATGTAATGCTTTGACAAAATCAATGTGGAAGAAAATTTTATAACCATGTAACTCACTGGTAAAATCAAGAATGCATGGAATGGGATATTTGTCTTTGATAGTTCAGCCATTTAAGGTGCGAAAGTCACCAACTGGAATCCAATCGGTCGGAATTGCCGTGTTTTTTTTTTTTTTTTTTTGTTTTTTTTTTTTTTTTTTTTGTTTTTGTTTTTTACCATGTGCAGTGGAAAGCATAGTTACTTTTGGATGGGCGCACATGGCCTAAACCAAGCATTTGTTGAATTTCAGTTTTTGCAATTTGTAAACGATCAGGGGTAAGCCAACGAGATTTAACAAAAGCTGGTGGACTTAATGTTTCAATATGATGTAAAACAATATGTTTTACAGGTTGGCCTGCTTATGGAAGTAAATTGGGGGAAAATTGGATAAAATCTAAGTGTATGCATCAGTTGGAATGAAAGTTTTTACAGAATATACATGCGAAACATTGCATTTACCACAACAATTTAAATTCGTACTCTTAGCAATTAATATCCCTCATCTTAAGTCTGGATTTAGATTGAAGTAATTCAAAAAGTCATTTGATATAAAGGCACTGGGAACATTACAAATAAATAACGGAAATGTAAAATTTTTTTCCTTAAATTTAGATTTAGTGAGAGTAATTTCTAACCAAATACTTGAATGGAAGAACCGTTTTCAGCGGCAGATGTCTAAATAGGCATTAGTCTTTTTTTCTAATAGTATAGCTGATATTAAGAAAGTGTCCGAACAAGTATCAATTAAAAAGCTGATATTAGATCTTTTATCCTCAATGAAACGACGACGTGAAATACTAGGCTGATTGTATGTCATCCGTACTCCTGCCTCCGTATTTCCCTGAAACGAATAGGGCGGAGAACATTTGCGGACGTTATTTTGAAAATTTTTGGTGATACCAACGATATTCGGAATTTGGTCGCTTGCGATGTCGTATTCTTGAAAAAATTCGATTTTGTGAAAGGCTTCGACTTTGTTGTTTGTGATAAAATGTAATTTGTCGATGTGTTTGTGAAGTTTTTCGATTTTGGATAACACTTTTTGAGTATTGGGGTTCGAACTTGTATTGATAGATGATACAGAAATTGACATCGAATTCACTTTCAAAACACTGTAAGCCACTTCAGCTGCTTTCGGAAGTGTAGCGGAGAAATTGTTGCAAGAATAGATTGCACCGATGTGGGCAATTGCTGCAGAAATAATTCAAACAAGAGTTCATCGGGAACGTTATAACATCCCGTGCGACGTTGCATACTATGTAAAAGTTCCGACGGTTACTTGTCACCTAAAATATCACCGGAAAGTAATTTTCAAATTTCTTGAGTGGAAGATTCGCTCGAACATTTTATAAGTGAATTTTTTTATTTAAGTGAAAGGATCAGAGATATCTTGAGACACAATAATAACGGAAACTGTAGCTGCGGCTTCTGGTGGCAAGTGAGCAACACAATAGTTAAATTTTGTGACACTATCTGTCACTGGTTTTGGAACACCAAGTTCGAATTAGCTTTCACACATAATAAACCATGAAGCGGTATCATGGCAAGACTCAAGTTTACATACCTTAAATTAAGTATCCACTAATAATAACTATATATTTACAAGTGTGTAATCCTATTTCCCAAATGGCTACATAATCCAAAATCATAAAAGAACTTAAATTCTTCAAAACGAAACTATTCGGCCTGCTCACCTTAGTATCCTATACGGTCATCAATATGGTATTTTGATGATCGAGACACATCACAAATAAAGTGTGCAAGAATATCTATCATAAAATAGGAGTATATTACTTAATCTGATTTTTCACAAAGGCTACAAAACATTAGCGCATCAAGACTCCCGGCCGGTATATCTTCCGAAACCAAAACCCAAAAAACATGCGTGTTGCCAAATCGTGAGAGAGAGCGTATTAAGTACAGAGCACATGAACGATGATGCGAAGACTTAATGTTCACTACACTTGTCACAGATTTTTTAAGCATGTATAAATGATGTCAGATGTACGTCCTCTATGGAATTGTAAGCTTCATAGAGCGGAATGTTTAATTATCGGTTTAAACCGACTAGTTTAAAAAAAAATATATATTTCCTTACTTTTTCCCAGTCTCTAGTATCTGGTGTGAATATTCAGATCAATAATTAAGAAGGCATAGTGTAACCAAAACAAAAGTAGTACAAACTTAGTAACATACCCATAGTGTAAACAAACGTAGTACATTTTGTTTGTACATAGAATCCATATTTCCTGTACCATGTAATATCGAGCTCTATCAAATCTGTGTATTTCTATAAGCAAAGTTTGAACGATCGTACATTTTGAGTTCGGAGCGGGTCAAAAACGAAAGATTCGTAACATACTGTGATGTAATGATTCGTTCCACTTATGTGGATCATATGGATTCGACCCATCATTGGCATCAATGATAAAAATAAACAAACAGATGACTTTATAGAAGTACAGTACAATTTGACAGATTTAAGAAATTAAAACTTGCTAGAAATAGGATTACATTGTATATTTTTTTAAGTAAAATATGTCATAGTAACAATAAATTATTGTGCATTTCAGAAAAAAAAGTTAATTTGGAAAAACTGTATGTGTGATTTTGTAGCTCTTTTCCAGCATTGCTTTTAAAATTGCAATTCTTCCCGAAATAAATGGCAGAAGCAAATAATAGTGATTATTTTTTGACTTGTATGTTATGTAATAAAGAAGTTAGTAGTCAAAATGAACTCGAAAAACATATTAGAGTGCATAAAGCTCCCTCAGCTACCCTCATGATGGAACTTGAAATGGAAAGTGAGGAAATGAGACGATATTACCACAATTTGAGAGGTATACATATATATATATTGATGCATATATTTTTAAATACTGGCTTTTTTAAACATCTTACTTCATACTTATAGCCGTATGTGTGCGTTTAAAAGTAAATTTTTTATTTAGAGAGATAATTTTACTGAAATGTATTCATTTAGTTGAATACCGCATCCTACATGATGGTAAATATTTAATATTATAAAACAAATGAATACAAAGATTTTTCTAATTTATTCAATAATTTTTTAAAGCATTTTATATTACTTGCATATCCTAATAGCACTATGGAGATTCTTTTCATTAGTGAAGATCAAGAATATAATATAAAAATTTACAGGATATTATAAAATGAATAAGAGTGCTGACTAAATAATGTGTTGACTGAAGATATCAAGTAAAAAAAAAAATCTAAGATGAAAAGTCTCAGTATGTTTTTGCTTATTTTATTTTATTAATACAGTAATTAAAATATCTATCACCTGTGGAGTGGCCCCAACTGCTTGTAGTTTAGTTCTGTAGCAATAATTAAAATACCAGAAAGATTTTTTCATGGGAAATATGTGCATGCTTTTGTTAATGTCTAATTTTTTCTTTTTTAATTTTAAATTCTTTTCACATTCATTAAAATGAATTTATAATAAATAGCAGATTTTGATTACTTTTTCTAGATATGAATAAATCATGTGTAGGAGACAGGATGAAAGTATTGAAGAGTGTACTTAAAGAAAACTTTCCGACGTAAGTGACTGATTTTTTTATTTGATAACACTATTGGTTTGCATTTTATGAAATAAAAGCAAAATTTTTCAAAAATTATGTTTATTTATTTAGTATTATTAAAATCCATGTATAAATTAATTTATATTGTATAAAATAGTATCATTAATATGCATTCTACTTGGAATTTTTAATGAATAATTTTTATTAATTTCAGAAATGTATGTATATAGTTAAAAATTTTTGGGGATATTTTTATAACTGCATCCTACTTAGTGCAAATGTAAAATCTAAATAGAAAATGGCAATTCCAATAATTGTAATTTCATGTTTATATTTCACAACTGTATGTAGCAAGCAGTTTGCAATAAAAAAAATAATCTGATATTATTGTATTGTGGAATGTTCCTGTCCATTAATTTTTTCTTTGACATATTATCTGCCAATAAAGTTTGTTTTTATAAATTTATTTCTAACTTTTATGAACATTTCGAATGTCAAATTTGAGCTTTATAATCACTGATGTCTTTAAGTGATTGTTTGAATTTGCTTTTAAAAATCTAGTTAGTTTTATTTATGAATTTTTAAGAAAGGCATTGCATTAAATATATTTTGCACATGCACAATTAAATAAAAAAAATAGGAAAATAATTTCACAAATAAATTGCAGTTGTTGGAATTACTAGGCTTGGCTGATTATCTTTGCACATTGTAAAAAAAAAATTAAATAAGCCCTAATACTATGCTAAATTACCAAACTGAGTTAGGGAAATAAATATGCTAGCATATTTTGTATCTTTGCACTGGTATGACTGTCATACCATGAAAAAAAATTTCATTTTTTAGTAATTTTCTTAATTTTCCCATTGTCAGTTTTTCTGCTCTTTATCTAATATTTTTCGTAAAAGAAATCATATATATATAATTAATATTATATTTAATTCTTGTATATTAATACCCTTAATGCCAGTCTTTATTATCATAATTTATTAACAAGTATTGGAAGTTTTCAGAAAAAAATTAAATTTAAAAAGAAAATGTTTTTTAATGATTGGCATTAATAAATAACAGTAGCAATTAAATTAATAACGAAAAATGTTTGTTATCGCAAAGAAAAATGCAGGTGAAGATTTGTATGCAATTCGCAGATATTTGACTTGACTGCTTTCTTCTTTTACTTGTTTAGGTACTTAGAATATTTCAAAGACTGGATTCGTTGTGAAGTAAGTTATGTTTTATTTAAAAAAAATTTCTGTGAAACAATTTCCGATCTTTTTATGTATTAATAAATTTGTATAAAAGATGTTTTTTTTTCTTTTAAATTTAAAAATAGTTTTTGCATTGCTCTTAAATTCTTGTTGAATTATTTTAAACCATATAACTATTATAAGCAATTTTCCATTTCTAATTTTACTTATGAAATTCTATATATCATTACAATATTATTATAAAAAATTTTATTAAATTTTACCTTTTTTTGCAGATCACTAAGTTTCGGTTTGATAAATTGATTAAACCATTCTTCTCTCAGGAAACAAGTATGAATATTAAATTTAATTTAGTTATTTATAAAACCATTTGAATTATAAGTGACTTCCTTTTGATTATGTATTAAAAAAAATATCTGTATTTGGAGACAAACTACGTTTAGCGTTATTTATACTATAAGAATAGTTCTTTAACATAAAAATCTAAAGTTATTTAAATAACTTTTTGGATTGTAGCAAAAAAAAAAAAAGCATTTTAAATAATACTTTTAAAAATTATTATTATTATTCAATTATTTATTGTAGAATAAATTAATATTCCCATTATTTTGTCATATTTTTAAATTTTCTCAAAATTTACATCATATTGCTAAGAATGAATAGTGTGATTGCATGGCTATATTTTACATTCCAATGCATTTAGCAATCCTAAATGTAGGATGCATTTATTACTTACACCTGAATATTTTTTACTTTTCATAATTTGTCGTACCTTTTTAAACTCTTAATTTTGCCTTTGAATATATAAATAATAATGCCAACTTCATAAAAAAAACTTAAAAGATGAGAGATATTCAAGCATGGCTGACTTCAGAAAATATAGTTTGACATAATGACATGGTGAAAAGGAACTTCTATTATTTATATCAAATATTCATAAAAAATAAAAGTTGTAAACTATATACATTTTGGCCACTGTTTATAGTTGTACTTCACAATTAATTGAATTAAATTGAATTCATTTAATCATTCATTTATTCATTTGTCAAATAAAAAGGCTAAAAACAGAATTTTCAAAGATGAGGTAGTGATAAAGATGGAAAATGAAATGAAGAAAGTTACTCCTACAGATTGGAGTAACTGTGCCATTAAAGAAGAAACCTGTATGTAAAAATTAGATGGAGTGATATATTTAACAATTGACAATTTGTAGATCACCATGAATCTATAAATATTTTATATTTTTATCTCCTTCATAACATATTTAAAATTAAAATACACATGCTCAATTGAAAATTAAAATGAAGAAAATTTAGAATAAAATAGAAAATGATGAAAATAGTATAATAAATCAAAGAAATTGATTTTTTATTTATTTATTTGAACTTCATTGATTTATTTTTAATAAATCTATGAAAAGCAAAAACAAAAATCTAAAAAAACAAATTGAATCGTACATTAATTTGGAAATGCCATTTTCGATGTTAATCTATATTTTTGAAATGGTATGTGTGTATATATATATATATATATAATAAACATTCATTATAGTATGGAAACCATTCATACAAAACAAAACTTCCCATGATATTTAGCAATTAATTGTAATCTGTAGTGTATATTGTATCTAGCATCTAAACTTTCATATACCTATTTGATTGATATTGTGAGAAAGAAAAACTGATAAAATATGGAAAAATGTATTTATTGCCAATAAATATTACTGAATGTAATATTCTTTATGCAAAATATTTATTTAGTTTATTATTATTATTATTATTTCTTAACATCAACAGAATAGCTATTATATCCATTTCTTTGTTTGCCATTCACTTTGTTTTTACTTTTAATTATTGGTGCTTGAATATGTACTTTACAAAATAAATTTCAGAATATAAAAAATAAGTACTGTATATGTTATGTTTATTCATATTGTTTTTTTTATTTTCAAGAATGAAATATCAATACATTTTTGACATTTATATAACTCTATATTTTATGCAGATTTTACTAAAATAAAATTAAAAATTGAGCTTTTATGGACAAATAATATCTTTAGTTGGGAAAATAATGCAGTAATAAATATGTGCTATTTCTAGAAATAGGTAATTTAAAATTTTCTATTAATAGAGAATTGTAAGAATGTTTTTTTAATTGACTTCTCATTTATGAAAAGAATTCTATTTTTATTTATTTTTTCAATATCTTGTATCTGTAATCTATATGAAATTTTTAAAATTTTACGAAAAGCTTTTTTACTTTTTTTTTTAAATTATTCAAAATGTTCCTTATATTATTTTAAAAACTTCTTTTCATTTAAAAAAAAAAAATCAAAGCTATTATTAGCTTTAAAGTAAGTGTTAAGTATCTTTAAATAATTCTATATATTTATTAATTTGTTGAAAAATAATTAAATCACATACTATTTATGTTTATTTGTTTTTCTTTTGTTTTAGTTGTAATTCATAGTGAATTTCTTATCACTTTCTTAAGAGAGATAAAAACTATGTCAAAATTATTAAAACCATCTCAACTAAATTATATTTCTCAAATGGAAACCAAAGCAGCCGAAATGTCTCCGGTAAGCATTTTTTTTTATAAACATTTAAAAATATTTTCCATTAATTTTTTTTTATAGCAATTATCAATTACCATGATTTTTGACCTGAAAAAATAATAGATATTGTTTAATCTATGGCCAATTCAGATCTATTCTTTGACATGCTATGTACTAATGAAACTTTTTTTATACTCGTATAAAGCTTCTAAAATGTTTTTCATTTGTGTTTTTGATGTTACAATTATATAAAAAAAAATTGTTATCAATTTAAGATAGTGTAAACTGGAAGCAGACATGATTTAAAGAACTAGGGCAATATCATAGAAGATCATATTTTTCTGATGATTTCTAATCTTCATATTTGCTGAAAAGACAATATCATAATTATTACTAATTTGATCTATGTTTGATCTATTATAAAGCATTTTTAATTATGTATCTCATTTTAGTCCTTTCATCCATTAGCACATACGCGTGTATAATGTGTGTCACATTTTGTGATTTCAAAAAAGTCTGGCTTCCTTCCATTATTTGCAACTGCTTTATTTTTGTGTGTGTGAGTTTAATTTGATTCTATTCTTAAAAAGAAAATATTGTTGGAAATATATAATTAAATATAATATTAAATAAGGCAAATTTACTGTGTAGTATAATCTTTTCAGGAATTGTATTTATTATACCTATTCAATATTCCAATCTCTGATGGATTTTTTTTCACTTGCTGATATTTATATCTTCTGTATTATTTATCTTATTACAATGTATTCTATGTTATTTATCTTATTATACATCCTTCTATTTTTTGAATAGTTATTAGTATTTGTTATCTTTTATTTGTAGAATGAAATAGAATGGTGCAATTCCATCCTGCATTTTGCAAGAAATGTTTTTGTATGTCTACTCTCATAAATTATTTATTCATAAATATATAAAAATATTCTTTTAATTTACCAGCTTTTGTTTTAAATGTTTAAATAAAAAATTATTTCCAAAATGTATATTAATTATTAATCAATTATTATAATGTTTTAAATGAATTTTTATGAGCTATAATTTTGAAATGAGATTTCTGTTCTAACCTAAATTCAGAGGCTACAAATATCTCATTTATTTTTATAATTAATTTTATGATTTTAATTTCATATTTTGCTCTTTTTTATTACATATTACAATTATACATGTATACATAATATAACAAATTGAGAAAAGGGAACTTTTATAAATGGCATGCTTTTGTATACTGAAACAATTTTCTCTTAGAAAGGAATTCTTTAAACATGCTATTGGAGAAATGCAGTATGTAATCCAAAATGAAGTTTACTTCAGTAAAGTATTTTTTAATGTTTCTAGCAAGGATAAAAGAAGAATCTGAATTTGCATTGTACCAGTTCAATAAACTAAATAAGGAACTGGAGTAAAATATAATAGGCTCCTAAGGCTGATGTTAAATATTTTTCCTTTGTACAGTAATGCAGCATGTGAACATACTCATTGCACATAAAAGTTCAAAATCAGTTTAGACAGGAAAGCTTTAGAATCACTATTCATGGAAAAACAAATTTTAAATCATAATTTGATCTCAGAAAGCTTATATGAAAGCCAAAATTATTGAACGTATGTTGTTAAATAAATTTTATAATACATTATTTTTTACCATGATTTATACAATTTTATTCCTCCCTAAAAATCAGATAAATGGTTAATCTTTTTTTTTTTTTCATAATTGTTTAATTTCAGTATACCTAGTTTACTAAATGTCTATTTTTACATAATTGTGTGTGTTAGTAGTTTGTATTTTAATGATATAACTGCATTAAAGTATATTTTCAAAATGCTGATGACTAAATATCTGGTAGTGCTGATATGGGCATTTTATATAAAACTAGCAGACCCGGCCACGCATTGCTGCGGCTTTCTTGTATTTCGTTCAATTATTAGATACTATAATTGGTATTGTTAAGGAAGTGATTGGTAAAGAATGATGAAAAGTTCAAATTAAGCTTCAACGAATAGAAAATGTTTAATTTTTATTAATTTAATGAATGAGGTAGATAATGTTGCTTTTTAACACTGTTTTATAATTATTTTACCTAATTTAATTTTTAATAATCATTACTTTCACTTATCTATGAACTAAGCGATGAACAATGTTTCTTGTTAATCTGTCTTTCGTCGAAATAAATAAATTCGTCAAATAATTTAATAAGTTAGTTATGTTTTTCTAAAAGATTTTCCAACAATTCTACAATAGCCCTTTGTACTTGCTTGTTCGATAAAATTATACTGACATCGTGTTGTCACACGTTCTTCCATGCCCATAAAATAAATTTGAAGAAATTTTGGCTCTTCGTTAGGTATTGGCATCAATGACCCGATCTTATGGTACACCTGACCTTGTATTTTGAATGTACTTTCAAAATTACGTCCATCGGATGAGAAATCGAAAATTTTAGTTGAGCCAAATGACGTCAATGGCGCCAAATGACGAAATATGAAAATCGTCAATTTTGCATTTAAATAAAAAAAAATCTGAATAAAAACTATCCTATCTCTAAAGTTGGAACAAAACACACATTTAAGAAAAATAAAAGTTAAAATTGGATTGTTAGTTTCAGAGTTCATCCCGAACAAACATCGTGACACGGGAATTATATATAATAGAAGATAAACAATGTTAGTTTTTCAATGTTAGTAGTCTGCCCCCCACCCTCCAAAAAAAAGAAGATTAATGTACTAAATTTTAAAAGCACACAACTGCTTTTGACAGGATCACCTAAATGTTAACATGTCTGGATTGAACATGTCAACTATATTGATAAGGCAACATTAGTAAAAGGAATAAATGCGAACTTTTTCAAGCCCTGTATACTGTATCTAATTAAAAATAACATATTTTTAAATACTTGCAGAAAGTAGAAGAAGAAAATAATCCTTATCTGATTGAGAAGATGAAAGAATCCGTTTGTGATATTTTGAATGACTTTGGTGAACAGCCTGCAAATTCAAATGACTCTCTTCCTGATCAAGAAACTATGTATGCTTTAAGTATTATAACCGCTTGGGAGAAAGGCCTTCCGGTTGTAAATAAAAAGTTTGTCTCTATTATGCATGCTACTGTTAAGGTATGTATTAATATATTTTATGTACTTTGTTTCTAAATAAAAGTTACAGGGTGTTTCATGAAGAACCTTTCACTTTGAAAATAAATAACTAGAAAACAATGATATGAAGCCAGTTGTACTTTTATTTTTAAAAAAGCCGTAAAAATCTGATGCAGAAACCTCAAAATTTTATTTACAAATTTTTCTGATAGATGGTCCGACAGACAGCTTGTATTCACATCAACGGCCATTCAAAATGTGTACCTTTCACTCATGTGCTGAGTGAAAGGTACCCATTTTGAATCGCTGTTGATGTGAATACAGTACAATGTCGCAAATTAAAATGTCAATGATTCTGTAGTGTCACCGGAAATCGATATAAAAGCTCGTCGCTTACCCTTTCCAGTTCGTCGAGTGGCAATGAATTGTTGTATACAATGTCCTTCAATGTGCCTCACAGAAAGTAGTCGGAATACGGAGGCCAGTCCAGGCATTTTCCTTTAAATGCCTGCCAAGTAATTTAGTACAATAACTCTTATCGTAAGTATTCGTCTGGAATGTCAAAATTGCTTGTGTACGGTGAGAGCAAGCTTCATCTTGCATGAGCCACTCTGTGCTTGATCGAGCGTCCAAGGCTTGTTGAATGGCGTCAAATAATTCAAAAGCGCAATATACCGATCAGTCTTCACCGTTTCTCGCAAGAAAAGGGGCTCAATAATGCCTTTGCAGGAGATTGCAGCCCAAACTGTTAGTTTTGGGCAATGGAGTATAGTCGTCCTTAATACAAATGTGGGTTTTGGGTACCTAAAAATCGCCAATTGTGTTTGTTAATGATACCATCCTCGTCTAGGCCTCCTCAGTAAACCATATTCGACCGACATCGAAACCAGAACCACCAATCAGGTTAAATATCTCATTAGGGAAATTCGTTCATTATCATTCAGCTCGGACTGTTATGACGTGCCGCATTGAATCGTATGTGTAATGTCTTCCGCGGGATTATGCACATGCTGGATGGCTTGATTCCTGATTCAGCTGTAAGTTTGCGGACAGATTTATTTGGATGACGCTTAGTAACAGCAGCAAGTATCATTGCATTTTCAGGTGTCACGATGGAGTGGTTAGGATTGCCTATTAACATTCTATGTCTGTTGGAATTTTTTTGTATAGCTCGTGAATTGATATTACATGTTGGCCTTTTGTGACTTAAAATTGTGTTTGAAAACTTCTCCTCGTGTCAGTAAGGCTGTGATTTAATTGGTGTATTACAACACCTCCGTGGAGTACATTACTTCCGGAATTTCTTTATATTTTCTTTCTAAGGATCAGTATTGCTGCCTGCAGCTCCATCTATTGGTGCAATTTGTATCTGAAATTTTGAAGTTTCTGTGCCATATTCTTACAGTTTCTTTAATAAATATACTAATGATTTCATAATTCTATTTATCATCGTTTCCGAGTTATTTATTTCGAAAGCTAGTGGTCCTTCGGGAAACACCCTGTAGATATCTAAAAGGCGATTTTTATTACCAAAAAAAAAAAGTCATATTTCATGACGTATTTACACACATGAATATGCATGTTACTTTGTTATTACTGAATGATTAAATTTTATTTTTTTCCTATTACAATTAAATTAAAAATACTTTCAATGATGAAATAAAAGAAAAATGAAGATTACTTGTTGGTATGTTATGTTTAACATATAATACAAACAGTTAAGTTAACATAATTGTTTTTTTTTTTTTTTTCTCTCTTAGCGACATTTGCTGTAGGAAAAAAAAAGTCAACCTTCAAAAAAATATCAACAAAAAGAAAGTTAGAGAAAATATGTTTAACAAAAAATTTATTCAAGAAAATGGGAAGCCTTATTTAATAGATAAATGCCTTCCATAATTGTTTAATATAACTAATATTAATAATTTTTTTTTTAACGTGCAATGCTCAACATATGTTCAAATGCTATTAGCCAATCTAGATACAAAATTTGAATAGACATTATTGTATATAATGGGCATATAAGTTGATCTTGTTGGACTTTTCGTATGATTGTTGTTAGTTTTATTGTTTATGTAAATTCTTTTATATTTATTTAACTCATTTTTGTAAAAAGTATGCCTTCAATGTCAAGTGTTAAAAAAAGTTTGAAGCTGTCATTTTAATTAATTTTACCATTTCTATTTTTTAATTGTATGAATGTTAAATGTTTATTATTCACTTTTATTCTCTTATTATTATTATTTTAAGATTTATTTTAAGGTAATATTATTCCATTATTTTAAATAATTGTTTTGGAAAATATATGTAAAAATGAAAAAATTAAAATATGCCGATGTAGTTGTAGCATTTTTGTTTGTATATATCCCCTCCCCTTATTATTATTATTTGGCAATAAAAACAATTGAATATTTGTCCATTAAACTTGACCTTTTCAGATGCATGCCCTCTTTAGATAGGTACAGGTACCATGCGCCTGAGACAACCCAATGATCATTGCTTTCATTCTTTTTCTTTTCTTTATTTTCCTTCACATCATTGAGATCATAGACCTCATCATTTTTAGTAGCTTATTATGGTCTCATTGTCTCTATATGCATTTTTATATTTGTTTGATTATTTGACTGTTTCATATACTTTAATTTATTGGCTATATTTTTATATATATTTTATCACTTTTGATTTAATTGGACTTAAATTGTCAGTAATCTGACCACTTGTTTGCTGTGCTTGGTGATTTGCATCCTATGAAAAAGGGATCTTTGTAACTAAGCTGAGACTTGGCTGCTAGCTTTAGTCTTGCATAACACATTTTTTTGACTTTATATTCTGATAGAGTGGTGGTGCACCTCAGTTTACAGGTTTATCAGATGGCAATTATCAGGCCCTTCATTCTGCTGCTTAGCATTCAAGTGATGGGTTATTTTCTGGACACTTTGTTAAGGGTGGATGTCATTTAAACAATTGATCTTTACCATATAGGTCTGTACTATCATTGTTTCAAGAATCTGCTGTAACCAGGGCCGGATTTAGATGAAAAGAGGCCCTAGGCTATTTCACTTATGAGGCCCTAGGCTATTTCACTTATGAGGCCCTTTCACCTCCCATTTTTAAGTTTGTAAATTACATGAGAAATAATAAAATATATCATTACTGTGATATATATATCAATATATTAAATGAAACATGTTGTGACTGGTGCTAATCTTTATTTAAAAAAAATGTGTCATGGATAATAAATATAATAAATAAAAAAAAGTCGAGAAAACTTATTTGGACATTTATTCTTGACGCCATATATAGTACTTGTAAAAATAACTAATCAAACATAACACACAACATTTACAAAGAAACAAAGTTCAAATAATAAAAATCTTTTACTACGAAAATAAAATATGCAATAAAAATTATCATATTTTCTATTAAATTAAATTAAATATATTCAATACATTGAAGATTAAAGCAAATTCAATTCAGATAAATTTATTTCATAATAATTCCCATTTAAAGTTTAAGTATGAATTATTATGAATTTTAAGTTTTAAATTAAACTAAACTAAAAATGGAACTGGAATTATTTTAAAAAAAATCCATATCACCAAAAAGGAAATATCAAATTGTATATCATATTAAATTTTATGTTAATAGTTATTTTATTTAAGAACTGATTCAATCCAAGTATACATTTAAAATGAAATAGTAGATTAGAAGAATTTCTTTCTAAACTTTTTCATGCAGTATTCTTCTATAAAGTTCGTCAAAACCTACCAATACATTTTTATGTTTGTTTATTAGTCATATGTGTAGAATTTCTCCTTATTTTCGATTTAGTTTTTTAGTATTTACTGTTTTTAGAATATTGTAATTCTAATTTTGCTAACAATTTGAATGTAGGCCCCCTCTTGATCTTGAGGCCCTAGGCTGAAACCTAGTTAGCCTATAGGAAAATCCGTCCCTGGCTGTCACTTATTTTTCTCCATGAGTGGGTGGGCTATCAGACTCAAATTTATTTTTTAACTTTATGTATTCCTCGCTTCTCTTCGGACTCCAGTGAAAAGCCTACTTTCATTGCCATTGTCTTCATGAATTTCTGATTTTGTTACGTACTTAAATTTATAATTTTGATTTTGTAACAAATTTGAAATTTGTACCACGATTGGAATATTGGACTTACACATTCATTGAATTTCTCATTGTTTAGTTCAAAAGTGTCTGAAGAATTATTACAGTATTCGACTAATATGATTAAATGTTAAAAAGTCCAAAATTTGTTCAACTAAGTGGAAAATATCTCTCAATCAGAACATATACTGATCATCACATAACATCTGAACATAATTGGATATGAAATGCAACTTTACTTTGGCAAAACTTCATGTTGGGGGTGTAAAATCTTTACCATTTTTGATAGTAGAAGTATTTAAATTATATTCATATTCGTCCGCTATTATATTAAGAATTAATTGCTATTAGTGTGACAAGTTGGCTTTGGTATTTCCTTTCTAACCAACTACTATTTTTAGCTACTAAGTTTATTAGATTCACTTGCTATGAAAAAAAAATTATTACCAGAAAAAGATAGTGTGATATCTGTTCCTTATTTCTTCTGGTTGATATTCTGTTGAAAAGTATTAATAGTCAATCAATTATGTCACATTTAATGTAACAATTGAAGATAATATTGGCACTTAATAGTAAATATATACAAAGCTTTTAAAATTATTCATAATAATCTTTTCATAATTTCTATGATTATTTGGGTGTATTTTGAAAGTACATTAATTATAAAAAAAATTTTAAAGTTCTGATTATTTTTGTAATATTTTTATATATTTTTTCAATTTTTGACATTTATCCTTAATAAAAATGTAATCATAAAATTAAGACATTTTGCATTTTTAAAGATGAAATAGTTTTACAAGTATTTGTCATTAAATTTCTTTTTTTATATTTTAGCGTATTATAAAAAACATTTCCAAAGTTATTTCTTTGCGAAGAAGAACAATCAGAGTAAGAGCTGATGGATCTGTGTATGATATTTTGAAAGATCATGAGTATGTTTTTGTTTTTCTCTCTGTGTTTTGCTGATCTTTATAAAAAAAGTGGAAAAATTATTGTATAAAAATATTTTTCTATTTACATTAAATGATAAAGAATATTATAAAGATGAAAATGAATTAAATGTACGAATCTATATAAAAAGGTTTTTTAAGTTTATTTATGTATACATGATATACTTTAAAAATTATATAATATGTTTAATAGTTTCTCTAAGAATGTATAATGACTAAGATAGTGATGTATTTATAGTTTAGATATTGTGAAAATAATTATTGTTTTAAAAATATTTTGAAAGTTTTTCAAAAGTGAATATAAAAGCCTTATTTTAAATTTAATACAAAATAAATAAAAAATATTGCTAAAGGCTCCATGGTTTTTTTCTGTATAATTATTATTATAATTTAGATTAATATGCAATATATTTTTATATAATTATTTTTTATTGCTTTCTCTTTCATTTATGTTTTTATATTTTATTCCATTTTATGATAAAAGTTATTATATTAATTTAAAGCATAAAAATAATTTTAAAAATTTTAATTTGCATATCTAACTTTGTTTGTAAGATGTAGATTTGAGGCAATCAGGAGTATTATTAATTGACATTTGTTAAAAAAATTGTCAAATGTAACTATGAATTTCTTTTAATATTGTTATGTTACAGTATGAACCCTGAAGATCAACCAAAGTATTCAGGAAGTGTTACATTACCAGAATTGTTAGATGCTTTAAAGGTAAAATTTATGATTTGATTTTCTTTGATAAGTGGAATTTATTTATTAATTTATAAGAAAAGTATGCATCTATATTTTCAGAAATCGATGATAGACTTTTTTTATATTGATTAATATTTGGTATATTATCTTGTTACAGTGTCCTCAAATTATAAATGAATATTTGATTTAGTTATCTCTTTGAGGAGTAAATTATTCATTTTCTTTGTATAGATTATTAGAACAATAGTTGTTCTTAATTTTTAAAAATCACTCTTTTTTTAAAGTTGTTTGTATTTTTAAAACAAATGTTTTCATATTTTCTTTCAATGTATTATTATAAATTCTTTCTTATTATTCACAACACTATATAATCTGTAGGCATAATTTTCACCCAGAAAAATAAATGGCCAATTGTCACCTGTTCTTTTACATACCATATGTCAATCAAGTTCTGGTTTTATACCCATAGCGTAAAACTAACAAAACATTTTTAATTTTTAGAAGCTATTTTAGTGCTGATATAAAACTATTAGGTTATAAATTTAAGATGGTAGAAACCAAAAATATATATGCTTTTATGAACTATGGTGGAAATAAAAGAGATGACATTTTTTTGAGAATTTGAATTTTCATATTTTCTGGAGAAATGAAAAATGTTTTTAATTCGTAACTTTATCACTTTTTTTATCTAATAAATACACTTGTGATTTGGGCTGCACTTTGTCTAATTTTGTAAAAGTCCAGCTTCTTTTAATCACCTAAAACTATATTATGTTTCTTTCTTTATTGTTTATTTTTCTTTCAGGTAAATTTTGTTGGCGAACAGCATTTTTAGATATTAATTATATATAATTGAATCTGCAATACTTTCAAAACAAAATGTCCGCAGATTGTTTTAAACAGTTTATAATCTACACTCTGAAAATTTAAGATTTTTTAGTGTATAATTTTCACATTATAGGCAGGAAATTACAGTGTTTAATTTATAAGATTATTTTCTGTTATTAACCTTTTTCAATTTTAAAATTCATTTATAATGTAGTAGGAAATGTATTTCAATAGTTTTAGTATTTCAAATTTAAAAATTATTCTTAAATAGGTATATATATATATAGTTTCAAAATTTGTATTAATATTTTAACTGCATTTATTGGTTTGTAAATAAATCGGGTCTCCATTCTTAGAATATTCAGCAATGTAACATTAAATTTCTTTTTATTTTACCTTAGGTACTATATTTGTCTAAATTATAAATATTCCATTTTAGGCACATCCACAGCTTATACCTGCAAAATCTATGTATAGCATCACTATACAAGCCATTATTAAATCCTTGGAAAAACCTGATATACAAAGTTCAAAAGAAAAAAGAAATGATTGAAAAGCTCTTGTTATACATTTAATTTTATCTTTTAATACTTGAAAAATGTAAAATTTATTGTATTTTTCTGAAACTTAATAAATTCTATGAAAAGTGAAATTTATTTTTACAATAAAAATTTTTCTATCTTCGATTACTAAAACATGATAAAGTATGATATGTAAATGTATACAAAGATAATTTAAAATTTAATTGTTATTTTCTCATTTTGAATATAGAATGATAAAAATCTAAATAAAAAGATACATTAGTTAGAAAATTGTATTGCATTAGTTTATTTTAATAGAAAATATTTATTAATAAGGATATGTACATAAAAATGAAAGAACTCTTTGTGCTTCCTTCTCTGATTTCCCAATCTCTACTTTCCAAATTCAGTTATGTTATTTCTGAACCTTGAGTCCAATTTTTTTTCATACCAACTCTGAACTCCTGATTCTTTTCTTTAATTTTATATGTGATCTTTATTAATGAATTTAAGAGAATTTGTGATGTAAATTGAAACACTTTTATTGAATTCGTATATCTATGAAATAGGCCTATATCTTTGGCCTTTTTCATAAAGTATTTTTTTAGTACTTTGAAGGAGTGGTATTTTCAATTGCTTAAAAAGCATTCTTGTGTATCTTATAAAAATAACAGTATCAAATTAATAAGTATCAAAGTATAACATAATAGCTTAAGACAAGCAAAAGAAAATTGTACATTTTGAGCACAAAGATATTATATTTATAATATTTAATATCTTGCTTAAAATGTACAATTTAAATACTGTAATTATTTTTTGTTCGTAATATTAATATAGTTTCTATAAGATCTTCTTCCATGTTGATCCAAGATAGCTTGTTATAAGAAAATTTACTTGGTGTGCTGCTAAATCAGTGGTGGTATTATGGAAGGATACAAGTGGTGGTATTATGGAAGGATACAAGTGGTGGTATTATGGAGTTGCCCTTCTATCATTTAATTTTAATATTAATTCCTAGAATTTTGTAAAAATAAAAATTATTTTTATAAAAGTTTCGGGGGATGGATTTTTAAACCGACTGCAAAAATGCCCAATTCTAATTTCTCACCTCTGGATTTAATTATAACTTCTTGGCTTTTCTTTATTTGCTACATTAATATTTCTCTCCATAAACTTTCTTCTTTTCTAACACTCTGCGTACTACTTACCTGGACATAATTTGATGGTGTTTTAATGGCCCCCGCTCTTTGACTAGTCTATATTTTGTGCACTTCAGAAGTCTTACTCACCTCTACTGAACCTCTTCTTTCATTAAATAAATAAAGTTAATTATACAAATTTCCAGCCTCTGATTTGTACAATTTTATTTGGCCTTTTGACTACACTTTGGAGTAACCTCTAAGCTTGCTACATAAACACTTTAGCATTATTAATTACTTTAGCAGTAACTATTAACATTATTTTAATGTAGATACTTGGGATTTTAAGGATCTTTTCACTAGCATTCACTTTATAGCATTTTTTTATATATATTAGCATATTATATATTTTTATATATTTAGCACATATTTTTTTAGCATTCACAAGGGATTTTAAACTGACCTCATCATAACTGTCAAAATATTTTCAAGCTTTCGATTGCTGAACAAAACTGTGTAATCGATGCTTTTTCAATAATTATATTTACAATAATGAAAATCCTTGCATCCAAATACAAATAATTCCATGAAGAATCGCATAGCTTGATTAGCATTACTTTGAAAAAAATCACAATCTTATTCACAAACATGCTTTTAAGTATGTAGATGACCTAATTGTTTTTAACTATTTAAATTTCTTGTAATATTTATCTAATAAAATTGACATTAAAAAGGCCTTTATAAATAACAGTTTTTTTTATATCAATACTAATATGCATATTTTTTATGAAATAAAAGAATTCCATTTCAAAGTTAATAGACTTAAACCCTGTAATTTCAATGTCAGTATCAAAATATAGTTAACAACATCGTTAATCACCTCATTAGACTTAATTTAGTTTGCTATATCTTTATTTTTAAACAAAAAAAAACCCCACTTCACAATATTCTTAATTGGTATTAATTTTCTAAGTTATAAATCATTGTGTTATAAATCATTGTGCTTGTACATTTATTTTCTATTTACAGTTTCTGTAAATCCTCCAAATTTTTTACATTTTCATGCAGTGTTTTTTAAAGAAATGCTAAATTACAATATATATTTCTGCAAAACCCATTCTCCTGAAGCTGATAATTACTTGTTATTAAATATCCTAGAATATGACAATATATACCCACACTCTGAAAATTCTCACATCAATTACTAGTTCTACTCTGTTGCATAATATCTTAATGTCCTTATCTTGCCTTCATATTATGGAGTTTACCAGAAATAAAAGGAACGTATCTTTTGTGGAATTTTTTCCATGGCATTAACAGTAACATGGATATGTGCCACATCATGAATTTTCCTTTAAAAATAGATTGCACTAAAACATTGTCATATATACTAGTTTCATTCCTTGTCATTTCATGTAAAAATAATTTTGATTATTGAATCCAATCAACTAGTAATCAGACATAAAAAACAAGATTTATAATTATAAAACTATATTGAATATATGTTTGTTATTTGCTGGATTTCTTTCTGCTTTCGGAACTACTTATCTGTGAGATAAAACATTCTTCAGAATGAAATATAAAAATATTTACAGATCCAAATTACTGATGAGCATTTGAAGTAGCTACTGATAATTTTTACTAGTAAACTTGATCCATAACTGCAAACACAAGGCCACATTTCCGTCATTCACAATTATAAGGTTTAATATCATTATGGGAATTATTCATGAACATCATCTATAATAAGATTTGAAGACAAATCCCATATCCATAATTACAGTCAAAATATGAATGAGGGGTAGTTCCCCCTAAACTCCACCCGGAAGGCATTGCCCTCCTTCAGCGACATTGAATCAAGTCAGACTCCAACTTACAGGGGCTCCACCACCACAGAAGCTGCCCCTTTCATAAGAACACAACGGGTTCATGGAATTGATCCAGATGTTGCTGTTGTTGCACATACTAATTTTGAAATCATTCAAAGGCTTAAGAACGAAACTCGTAGAATGTTAACAAATTTACCCTGGTACTTTCATAATGATGATATTAGATATGCTCTCTCGATTCCAAGTTTACACAATTTGTTCATAAAATTTCTATTAAATTCTATAATGATATGTGAAGTATTAATAAAGCAGTTTTAAATACCTTACAAAATTATGATTATGATATTTCTTCCCACAAACATAGCAAAAAAACCTTGCACTGTTCTAAATATTTTAAATTAATTCCTAATCCTGAAGATGTTCTCCTTTCAATTGCTGTACACCCATTTATTGCTCATCTGTTTCATTCATTTGTCCTGCTCAGACTGATTTGTTACAGCCCCCTTCCCTCCCAACTGTCTTAACGAAAAAAGTTTTTCTCCTAATTGACCTTTGCTCATTCTGTTTTATTTTTCGATTACAGGCAACTGATTTCGTCAATATCTACACTGCATTTAATTCTTTTTCTTTTATTTATTTCCAAATCTTCGCTTTTAATCATTTTTTTTAATTTAATAGATAGATAATTTTTTTTGAAAAGGGGACATTTAATTATCTTTTATTTCTTATTAACTAAAAGGGCATGCTACACCGCTATGTTTCAACATCTATCAATGAAGGAGCTGGAGACCGCTACGCGCTAAGGGTCCCATTAATCTACAAGAGGCCCTAAATCGGTCTATTTTGAATCGAAGGAGTATATGGGGATGCGAAGCAACAAGGACTATAATCCCCTAATCACTATACGGGAACAGTTCGTTTTCCCTAACCCGGTTACTAATAAATTATTTAAAAATATATGATTCGTATCATACCTACTAATGTAATGATTCATATCATACTAATGTAATGATTCGTATCATATGCACTGATTTAATAATTCGAATCATTAAACGGATAATACGAATTCGACCCATCACCTGGCATTTATTGACTTTACAGTGCACGTGTGTTTGAAATAGGTAAGTAGCTTATTGCAGTTTCATGAAAAAATATGCCTCCAGTTTCATTTAAACAAGAAGCTCATCGGCCTGGACCATGGAAACAATCTAATAAACCTCACAAAGGAGATAAAAAAAGGCACGATAAAGGTAAGATGTAATGATTTTATAATTTACTAGTAAATATGATCCGGCTTCAGTGAAATTATATCCATTTCTTTATTTTTGAGGATTCAATTTAAAAAAAATATTACATTTTCAAAGAAAAAAAAGTATTTCCACGAGATAAATGTTTAATTTTTCACAATTTTATACCACCTCTTTTAAAATTAATTGTTCGCTAATAATAGTGTCATGCATTAGATTAGAATTTTATATTAGCGTTACTCAAAAAAAAAAGTATTAGGTATAATACGTAAAACTATTTACAAAAATATTAATCCCATTAAAACAAAATTAATCAAGGAATGGTGTTTGGTATACAGCATATAAGGAAAATGTTCTTACTATTTTAGAATTACAATTTAATCCAGCCTTTCAAATATAATTTCAATGCAAACATTTGTCAAAAAAGTATTGGGACAATTTTGAAATGAGAAATTCAAGAAATGTAACGCACAACAATATTTAATTTATTACCACTTTTTTTAGACTATAATTTTAGACATAAAATATCATTAGAAAAGTTTGCTTATAAAGAAAGCAATGGCAAGAAACGAAGATATTTCAATTTATGTGCTAAATCTGGTAATAAATCTCTGGAAAAATGGAAAATCAGTTGTTTTATAGGTCTAATCTTGAAGATTAATAAAATATATATAAGATAACTCAATAAAAATATAATTTTGTTAACTAATTAGTTTGTTCAAAAAATTTTGTTTACTTGACTGTTATTGCACTTTTATTTCCTTTTTATATATCTTCATTGATATAGAATTTTAACTAATCATAAAAATGTTTAATTAACATAGTTATAAAATTTAATTATAATTTCATTAAATATTCTTCTTTTGAAAGAACTTCTTTCTATTAGCTAACTAATTTTTTAAAGATATGCAAATAGGAAAACTTTTTACATTGTTCATAGTTGAAACATACTTTTTTTTTAGGTAAAATGGATGTCAAAGTTGAAAGTCGTCACAAAAAACATCAATTGAATCGGGCTGAAAGGAAACATCAGGTAATAATTATAATAATAAATAATAATAATTATTATTATTTTATTGTGTTACAAATTTTATAGAATATCTTAATATATGTTTATACTAACTTTTTTTCTAACTACCTCTTTTATTTTATTTATTGTATGATTGCATAATTTTCTGATTGAAAAAAATGTTTTTAAGTTTAATATATTTTACTAATGGTTATTTGATAAAATTTCCCGGTTACATAAGGTTTGGGTTACAGTTTAAAGTGGATTCCGAACCACTACAGCCATCAAGTCATTTGGTCTACATTGACCAATCCACATGCGAGGTAGTTCTGTGTTAAGGAAAGAGAAAAGCTCAATAGCTAAGTGGCTAGTAAGCTACATTTTCAACATAACCAAATAGATACTACCAATGACTTGTTTTTTCTGCAAAAAAAATAATGGTCCATAAATCTTTGATATGGACATCATGCAAAAAACATTAATTTTCAGTTAATGCCATTCAGGTATGAGGATTTGTGTGGCCTCAACATATGCATATTATAATGATTCATTTGCCCACAATGGAAAGTGGCCTCATCACTGAAAAAGTCAATGTAAAAATCATCCACTTTCATAGCCTCCAGCATATGGTGATAATGAAGATTGATTGAATTTTTGTCACAGTGCTTGTAGTGATTACAATTTGTATAGCTTGCAGCACAACTTTCGCCTTTACCCTTAGATGGGGTCATTCACCTTCACAGCTGGCCACCTAGGTCATCTGATTGACCCCATAGAATTTGTTCTTTTGGCTATCTGTAACCATTACCCACAAATGTATGTGAATTTATACAACAGATATTTGCTGCTGTAAATTCAATTACCAGTGACATTTTACAGTATGTTTGTCAGGTATTTACATAGTGTTTTAACATTGTACATGTAAATAAAGAAGTTATATTAAACATTTTAAAAGAAAAAAACTACTTCATATTTTTCTTTGTAGGGGGCCGAATGGCTAGCACTCTGGCGTTCGGTACCACAGGTATCGGGTTCAAATCCCGGCATTGCCCATGGGGGTTTGTAGTGGTTCGGAATCCACTTTAAGCTGTAGGTCCCGGTCCTAAAAGGATCGTAAAGCACTGCGGGGGCATTGTTACTCCGCGTCCGTGGCTTACCATCAAGTTACACGCGCCCCCTGGGTAATGCAAAGTGATTAACGTCTGTGCAGCGCTTGCCTCAAGGCATCCAAGACGTCCATGTCTAAGTGTTTGCCAGCTGCATTAGAAAGAAAAAAATATTTTTCTTTGTGTTTATGCATTCCTTATTTCTGTGTTGTTTAGTTTTGAAAGTATGGAATTTTGAAATAGTATGATTCATTTTGAATAACCCTGTATTGCAGTTTTGCTAGAAAAGTAAGAACGGTATCAAATTTGTTTCATGTACAATTTATGTAAATTTCATTGGTACCCACAAGCATCACAGCTTTATATTTAGCCAGATAATACATATCAGGATCAAGGATGTGTGAATTGGCTCTTTTAGCATGAATTATTAAACTATTGAAAAATAGCAAAGCATATTTATGTATGTACTTATATAAGATGCAAATAATATGGTTAAAAAAAATAAAACGGACCTTCTACTTTAGATATAAACATCTACTTTATATCTAAAGTAGTCCATTGCAATATTATTTCTCTCACTCACTCATTTAGTTTTTAGAGATTAATAGGGTTCAATAAATTATGTGGAAAATGTTTTGCATGGGTTTTGTGGGTTTAATTTAGTATATGTGTTGTTCTGAGAATAATTGTATCAACAGCTAACTTTAATATTCATTTCTAAAAATTTTGTAAATAGATGTTAAATATTCAAAGTTGGATATTATTGTTATTATAGTATTTTTTTTTCATTTTTTACTCACTTCTTAAAAATTTATCAGTTGTGGAAAAACTTTTTTTTTTTCAACTTTATAACTAATTAATGCTAATTATTATATATACTTTTTTTTTTTCTAAAATAGATGCATCAACTAAGAAAAAATAAAAAAGAAGAAGTATTAAAGCAGAAAAGGAAATTAGGCAGCTTCAAATCTGAACCCATTCTTGTGGTAAGCATTTAAATTTTTTTTGTTATAAGTATAGTTGGATCCCTTGAACCAGGAACAATTAAAACTGTCCATTTCATTAGATAATTAATAATTTTTATAAAAAAATAATCATCATACTGCTAAATTGCAATGGCAAATAATATATTCCATACAAATAAATTGATAAATTTATAGGATGGATAATTTTAATCTTTTTAAATGGATAGTATTTATAATCATCTTTAGTAACCAATTATAATAAATTCAGTATGCTATGAAACGTTTTTTATTCATAATTTAAATTCTAAATTAAAAATGTATTTCTTTTCATTTATGGCAATTAGCTTAAACACCTTTGATATTTTATTAATTGTGTATAATCTAGATGTGAAGTGATATTGATATAGCTTGAAAAGGGGATACAAAAACTCATAGCAATATGTTATTGCAAGGTTTATTGTAAGGATGTAAATAAATCTTTAAAACTATTAAAAACAAGTAACTTTAGAATAGCATTTATTTATAAGGAAATAATACAAGATCAAAAAATTATTTAATGATTTCTAAGTAAATTTAGAAAAAATTTTCAAAAAGGAATACTAAGAAAGTATTTAAATAAAAAAAAGGAAATAAATCAAATATACAGGAATGATTATGATTGAAAAATATGGGCCTTTCCGATCCTAAAGTTGTTATTCATTTTGAAAATATATCTTTTCCAAAAATGTTTATTTTTCCATTTCTGAAATAAATATGCTTAAAAAGTTCATATAATTTTTGTAGGCAAAGCTTCTGGATTTTTTCAACTGTATGAGATAAATTGTTTTCTTTTTTGGTTTACAACTTCAATAATAAAGTTTTATCATGATTTAAAAAATTCCAAAATTTTAATATTGATTTATATTTCAGATGATTTTACCACTTGATGATTCAATAAACACTAATGAATTTTTAGAAAAGTTGAAATCCTGTGATGAAGAATTAGCTGTCGAGGAAAGTCCATTAGGTCATTGTCATATAAGGTATAGTTTTTGGTCATGTTTATATCAATTATTTTATTAAAAGGAAATGTATACATTCAGTTTTGCTTTCCAAATTCTTTGATTAAACAATTATATCGTAATCTATAATATTATGTAATCTATAATTTATTTTAAGAATTCATTAATTCTAAACAAAGATTTCGATGTGTAACCATAAAAAAAATGTTTTATATATTTTTAGCTGTTTCCGTTTCAAGCAAAGATATACATTTATAATTCCTAACAAATCTGATTTGCATTCTGTAATGGATACTTTGAAGGTATGTATCTTATTTATTAAATTAATATTTCTTGTCTAAATTTTATTACTATACTGCTAATTGTTAATTTTTAATTCAGGTCTCTGAAGCTCTATTGCTTCTTCGTTCTTCTAATGCATCAAATGATTACACAGAAATGTTACTTACAATAGCAATGGCACATGCCTTACCAACAACGATTCATGTTGTACAGGTAATATTGCCTTTTTATTAATAAGAGGAAAAATATCTGCATTTTGTGTGACTATTCAATTCTTATTTTATTTTTTTATTATTATGTTTTAATTATTGAATTTCAGGTTATTTAATATAAGTACTATATATTGCTATTGATGGAGCTTCCAATTATATAAAAAATTTCACATTGTATTTTAATAATACTGAAATATCTTCATTGGCACAGCAGACTCATGATAGTCCAACTACCTATCAATACAATGGCAGATTTTGAGACAGGAAATATTTTCTTTTTATGGCATAGGGTTGGGTTGTAACCATAAAAAATGCTCTACAGTCATATTAGAATGGGTCCAATGGTTTAAAGTGGATTCTGAACTGCTAATAACATTCATGACACTGCCGGAATTCGAACCAGAGACCTGTGGCACCCTAGTCACTCAGCCATCAGGCTCAATACTGAAATATAAATATGTTAATAATATTACTTTATACTTTTAAGTGTAAAATGCAATAATGTTTGTTTGATATTAAATATATAATATAAAATATTTTTTGGTTATATATAATTTGGATAGAGGTGAATTTTTATTGGTATATTGCTTAATACTACAATTGTTTAATAGGCATTTAGGAAATATACTATCTGAGACTTTATTTTGAGGCATTCCTTTTAATGTTACATTTATATAACACATTTCTTACTGTCAGTATTACTTTGTTCCATAAGAATTTTTTTAATTTTATTTTTAAGACTTCTTGGTTAGTAGATAAATTATGTAGAAGATTTTATGTAGAGATTCTTCTAGATTTTATATTTTATTATTAATAAATAAAAATACTTTCATTTTAAATAATTAAACATTTTTAATTGCTATATATAAGTACTTTACAGTCTCCATAAAACATATTAATTGTAATAAAACTGAATTAATTGATATGAGAATCATTTTATAATGAGCATTATTTTTATTACTATTGAAGGGAATGAATCAGTTAAATCCCAAGAAAAAAGCTGAATGTCGAAAGCATATACTTAAAACTATTGATACTAGGTAAGACATTTTATTTAAACCTTTTTATTATTTAAGTTAAAAAGTATAAATTTTAAAAGTCTTATTCAACATTTGTAATTTTAAAATATGTTTTATTAAATTAATTTAATTATTTTTCATATAAAATCAAATAGATTACTTTCATTTCACATATATAATTAATTAAATTAAATTCCAGGTTTCCTGATGTAAAATTGCATCAAGCTGATACTGACCAAGATCTTCAACTCTTGTTGCGTCAGATTGGCAGCCAGAAACAGCGTGTGGTGGGATTTCGAGACAACCGACCTCACTTACTAGTTGAAAATGTTTCATTTGAATTAAAGGATTCTGTAAGTGAATTTATCTTTTATATTATAACACATTTTTTCTTTTAAAGGTTTGATTTTTTAAAAAGAGAAAAAAAATTTTAAACCAATGCTCATAAAACTTTTTTTTTTTTTTTTAAATTTTTTGCATAATAAAATAAAAATATATTTGTTGTCAACTAGTAAAATTAAAATCCAATAGTTTTCTCTTGTTTTGCTTATTTTATGTGTTTTATATTTTTAAAGTAATCATTAGTTTAACACCTATTTTCTATTGGTAATTATAGTTCAATTATAATAATTACTTATTATATGTTAAGGCTGCCAGCAGAGGTACTTTGAAGGTATCTGGATATGTTCGTGGCCAACCATTAGATGTAAATGGCCTTGTACATATACCTGGTTGGGGAACTTACCAAATGAGCCAAATTGATCACAAATATGATCCCTATACCAGTGAAAAATTTAATGTTATGCTTCAAATAAGTGTAAGTATTATTATTTTTTAAAATACACATTTCTAAGTAAAATTATAAAAATGTATTAAACAAAACATTGGTTTATAATATATTGGTCCTTCCTATGTCTCAGTAACCTTAAGTAAATGATACTATATTGAATTTATGAATGAATTGAATCATTATAATATATTTTTCCAGACATCAAAGAAAGTTGTCTTTAGAAACAATTCCTTCAATTAGAAAAGATTGTTAATAAAGTGATTAGGTGTAAACAGAATTCCATAAATGCTCTAGTGATTTTAAATTTGGAAGCATTTGCTATTGCAGTGTTAAAATTAAAAATGATTCTCAAACCATTTTCAGTTTATTCATGTTGAATTAATTATGGCATTTTCTAGTTGGAACACATTCTCATTGGAAAAGCATGTTGTGAAACTTTATGCTCTTAGATAATTCAATATTTCTGTGTGCTTTAAATTTTTATCCATCCATCTTTCTAATAAAGGATCCTTCAATTTTATATGGTTAGATGTATCCTCTTTGATGTAGTGGAATCATCAAAATTAAATAAAATAATAATTGGACATTCAAGTACTGTTAACAATTGAAAATGAGATTAATTTGTCTAGAGAACATTACAAACTTCTGTGATTTCTATATGACATCACTACTTAGTATACTCCCTTTACCTGGTGCTTTGCCAGCAATAATACAATCCATATTTTCTAACACTGTTTCTAAAATGAAAAATCTAGTGACCCAAATGGGGGAAAAAACCTATTAAGAAATAATGTCATGTTTGTTAGTTTTTATATATCAGTAATTTTTATGAGTTGAACTATTTCCTGAACCTTCATATGTGAATTATCTAAGACACAACCAGCTTTTATTATAAGGACCAATTTATAATGTTATTGTTAATGTTGCTATATTCTGAAGCCAAACATAATTTTTAAAAAATAACTTGGTTCCTACTATTGAAATTACTTTCTTAATGAATCATTAATTTAAAGCTGTGAGGAACTAAAGAAAGTGAAGATCATTTTCATATTAAAAGGAATACCTAAGAAATCCCATGAGACTTACTGATAAAAGGATTTTAATTCAAAATATAGTGTTTAAAAATAAACATATAATGCATGAGTTTAAATATTGAAAAAAAAAAAAAAAAAAAAAAAAGAAAAAGAGTATATTTTTTTACAATGAAGAAAATATTTTTTTGATATTAATTTAACTTCTAAATGTTTTTTCTCAATACTATTTTATTCTTTTTTTAATATAAAGTAAAATATTGTCTAGGAGGTGTTTTTTTTATGTGTTATTTTATTTATAAAAGCTTGTTTTATTTTTTTCATAACACAGTTTTTGTGTCAAATTTATTCATATTGTTGATACATTATTTCTAATATTTTAAGTTTTTTTAATATTGCTTATTTCTTTTCAATTTTTCATATTTATTCTTCTATATTGTTTATTGTTTATAAAATTCATGTTTACTGGGGTGTTTTTTTTAGGAAACTGCTAATCCTGTAGATCAGGAATCTTTACAATCAGAAGTAATTCCAGATCCAATGGAAGGGGAGCAAACCTGGCCTACACAAGAAGAATTGGATGAAGGTAGAGATAGTACTAACCAATTTAAATTACAAAGTAGTATCAGTGGGAATTGATGTGGTTAACTGTGCAGCATAATAAATCATTTAAGTTCAAACAGAAGAAATGACTAATTAAAAACCTTCTTTATATTTTGCAATTATGTATTTAAACTGCCCCCCCCCTCCTATAACAACTTTTCAAATGTACAATTGTTGACAGTGATGCATTCTTGTAGATATCAATTTAAGGGATTAAAATCCAAGTGTTTCTCAAATAATTGTAGACTTGAACATTTATTTCATTTTTAAAGTGGTTTGTCATATGAACATAAAAATAAGCCGATTTTGAATTTTAAATAGACTTGTACTTGCAGATTTATTGTTTCAAAAAATTATATTTTTATTTATTTAAAAATAAAGTTATTCATGTAATTATTTAAAAAAATTAAGTGTTTGTACCTACAAACATCATGTGCATTCATACATTACTGTATGCAGAATTTCTTTTTTGTGTACTCTGATATCCCTTAAAAAATTTGTTGCTTCAATGTAAATATCTACATTGGAACTACAAAAAATATATCGTCCTATACCCTTCCACTCTATCAAAAGATCAATTAAAGTCTGCGCTCAAGAAGACCTCTATAACCATGTTTCCCAAAAGTCCTGGAAGAATGCCATCCCAAATCTATGTAATGGGCCAAGGCATAGAGCAGTCGCTCATTTCCGACTAGCCACTGGACATGACTGCCTGCGAAAACATCTTTACAGACTCAAAATTGTTCCTTCCCCGATATGCACTCTGTGCGGTTCTGGAGAGGCTATGGACTCCACACATCTACTGCACTGTCCTGCTCTGAGCAAGACTTTTCTCACCGAGCGATATTGGGAGGCTAGAGATATGTTAGATTAATGAACTCTGTTTCAGCATGTTTTGTTGTTTTCTCTGTTCTTTTTTATTTTAGTTTTTCTTTTTATTGCTGTAACTGTTCATAATCTGCCATTGGAAATAAAAAAAAACATTGGAACCAATTTGATGCTTTGAAAAGCAATGTTTATTTAGCATTGTATGACTGAGAAATTTCAACTATTATTGTATAACTTTTTAAATGCAATTCTTCAAAATAAGTATATAATTACTTTCAAACATTTGCATTTTTAGTTGAAGTTAAGATAAATTAAATTTAGATTTGCTATGGATCTGTAAAAGAAAATTGGCACAAATATTTTTAAAAAAAACTCTTCCAAAATTTATTAATATGAAAGTAATAGCATGAAATATACAGTAGTATTGGTTATATAGTCATCTATCTATTAGTCAAATTTTTCAAAATCTAGTCTTAAGTTAACATGTATTAAAGCACACCTCTTATATAGTCATTTTATTTTCTGATTATTGGTTATATGGTCGTTTAAATAAATCAAGTTGTTAGATCTTTCTGTTTTGAACTCCATAACTTCCAGGAATTTCAGAAGAATGGGACAAACTAGGTCAAGGGCTAAAGGGCACTTCAAAGGTCAGCTGCATAAAAGTATTCTCCATTTGAAAAGACTCAAGTTTCAGGCACTTTATTTAAGGAAAGATAGATCAAAATTTATAATTTTTACAAAATATTTATTCATACATGATGTTTCTTCAGATAGAAATTTGACACTAATACTTCTTGGTAATCTTAAATGTTTTTTTTTTTTTTTTTTTTTTTTTTTTTTTCCTAATTCAAAACAAAATTTTAAGACTGTTAAGAACTTTTAAAAGTTTGCCTCTTTTTGTTATTAACTGTTAAGAATCTTGTTTACCATATATCAGAATATATTAAATGAGTGCATTGAATATGGGTGTATGATTGCCAAGGTAATCAATTTCATTAAATAATTTTATCTTCATAAATAAATGTAATTATTTTTAAAATTCAATTATATATAATTTTTTTAAAAAGTGAACAAGATTGACTTCATACAAGTAAAAGCAGACTCAGTTTTGCTTTGTTCTACATATATGGTCAGATTTTCTTTAAACAAGTGCATTGAAATTGATTATAATTTACTAACAAATTGTTCTTGCTTATCTCAACAATTTGCAGAAGCAGATGTTTACATACCTTTTTATTAATTTGTAATTTTGGGTAAAGATAGAGAAAACATGTTATAAGCTGTACACATGCATATATATATATATATATATATATATATATAACTGTACATATCTTTACAGCTGAAATGAAAGCAACAAAGACTGTCAAAAAAGTTGTTGAAGGTACCAGTGAATATCAAGCTGCCTGGATTGTAGAAAGTGAAAATGAAGAAAATGATTCTAGTGATGATGATAGTGACTCAAATGTTGATCAGATGTCAGATAATGAAAGTAAAGCAAATGAGGAAGAAATGGATACAGATATGGTTTGTAGATTATTTTTTTTATGTTTATTTAAAACTATCATATTTAAGAGTTATTCATTTTAACTTATGTTTCATAGGAATCTGAGATTGATGTTAAAGACGAAAATTATGATAACAATTTGGATATGGATGAAGAAAGACAAACGTTTGTATTTCAAATAATTTCATATTTTCTCAAAATATTTATCTTTCCATAGTCATAATTCATTATGTGTTTTAATACATTGTAAATATCTATATTTTGATGTTGGAATCCAAAATTTTTATGGTTTATTAATTATTATTTAAATATTTTAGCCTAGTTAGATTCAAAGAAGAGCGAATGAATCAAATATATCCAGATGAGCAAGATACACCAATAGATATGCCAGCTCGTATAAGATATCAAAAGTATGATTATTTACTATAATCTTGCTTGTATAAACCAATTATTGTAATTTATTTATTTTTCTTTTCTTTTTTTTTGTTGTTGTTGTGCAGATATCGAGGACTTAAAAACTTCAGTCTAGCTCCTTGGGATCCAATGGAAAATTTACCCCCTGAATATGCCCGAATATATCGATTTGGAAACTTCAAGCAAACTAAGAAGAAGGTTTTGACGTCAGAAAGAAATGGCGCAGAGGTATAAAATTTTAATAAGCATGTTCCAGGTTGATATTATTCTTAAAATTTATATATCAAATTAATTTAAATGCAACTCATAATGAAATTAATTGACATAAAATGTTAATGTTAAATATTTGACATACAATGTAGTACTGCTCTTGTTTTTCATGTTTAGAAAGTAACAGAATATATTCAAAATTGCATATTTAAAAAATGGTACAAAGTGCTTTTTATTTTATCCTTACCATCTATAAATGCATGATTTTTAATTTGTTAAATTTTAAAAATAATAAATCATAATTATATAATGAGTATTTGTAGATTTTGATTAATAAAATTACAATTAGAGAATCTTGCATACTGTACATTAATTCTTTCTAATGTTAAATTTAAAAGAAACATATTAAGATAATTTCTATGAAAAAAAGAATCTAAAATTTGTTTTTCATTTTTCTCCTAGAATTTTCCTTATACTTTCTATTGGTGTTTTAAAATGCACTAATTGCATTTCAGTGATATTTAAATATCATTTGTAGGCAGTGGATATTTCATAGTTTTAGGGAATGTTCAAAAATTTTTATCATATGCATAATATGATAAATATTTGGATATTTTGCTGCCTTTTTTTTAATCCCTCGCTTTCTTCATAGGGATGAATAAAGGTAATACTTGATCCAAGTAAAAGTGATGAGTACTTTTAATTGAGATAATCAGACATTTTTGCCTCTCTATATATTTAATTAACTAGATAAGATATATCTCATCTAGATGAATTATAACTCTAGTTCTCTAATAGTGCAGATTTTCTTTTTGTGAAATAAAATTTGTCAGATGCAGCAATTAAAGCTGTAAATAGGCTTCATTAAAACTTAAATACATATCTTTATTATTTGCTGGTTAGCTAAAAATATACCTTTGAGTATCACATGATAAACAAATTTTTAGTGTTATGTATATAGTTATAATCAAGGTTAGAAAAGTGATTATTCATAGTGTATTATTTATGTTCCCTAGTTAGTTACCAATTGAATCAAATGAATTTTTTTCACATAATCAAAACATGATTCTATAACATGCTTTTCATACATGTTTTAAAGTAATCATTATAGGATTTATTTAATTTTGTGTAGAAATTACTGATAGAGTTTTTTCCCTTTAAATCAGTATTAGTAATAATAATAATAAAGTTTTATGAATATTTCATTTTTAAATTAAACATTTCTAATTTTAATTTCTTATTTATTTCAACTTGATTTTTAAGGGTTATTTGTGAATTGTGTTTTTAGTCAATGATTCCATTTTAATAACGAACAATAATTTTATTTTAAAGCCAGGTGAATATGTTGATGTATATATTACTGATGTCCCACAGTCATTGTATGGTAAGTTTTATATAGTTTTTTTATATTCAATTATCAAAACATACTAAAAAGTAGATTTCTTGTTATATTAATGTGTTCTTGTATTTTATTATGTGTAAGAATATTATTCTTATTAGTTTTAATTAAAAGAAAAAAGCTTTATTGAAAGTTTTTTTTACTTAAATTGCTGGTATTTTAAACTCTTAGGCAATCAACATCTTGGACTCCAATATCAGTATTACTGATGCTCTAGTAAAACTGCTGTTATTAAATAACCCTTGATGATACAGCCAGATCTTTTCCTTGGTTTTGAATATTTTAGTATTTATAAATAAGGTGTTTTAATTGCCGCATTTAAAAATAATAATTTCATGTCAGAATGTTTATTAGGTTTTACTGTCTTCCCTTTCTTTATATATATATGTATCATCTGTACTTATATATCTAGGTATTTTTTTTATTCATTATCTTCTGTACATCTATTTAAGTATATCAAGCTTTATTTGTTACTTACAATTTTATCGAAATGAATTCTAATTGGCATAGATAATTTGGGGGCATTTTTTTTTTTTTTTTTTTTAACATTCATTTAAAATCAAATGATTATTCTTAGTGAAAAGTTTTTTACTGCTGTTAAGAAGTATTGTATTTGAAAACCCTGTAACACAAAAATCTCAGCAATCTATTTATATATACTTTTTTTTATTTTTAGACAATATAAATACAGAAAAACCAACTGTTGTTGTGTATGGTCTTCTTTCTCATGAGCAAAAAATGTCAGTAATGAATACAGTGATTCGAAAACATCCATCATGTAAAATACCTATTAAATCCAAAGATACTCTGATATTTCATGTGGGCTTTCATAGATTTACTTGTAAGCCTATATTTTCAGAACACAGAGTCAGAGCTAATAAATATAAGGTAAGTCATTAAAATTTTTTGCATACAGGTGCTTTATGTATATTACTACAGCTTAAAAATTGTAATTACATAAGGTTTTTATGTAGCATAATTTATTAGTAACATTTAAAATAAATTTTACAAAATACAATCTTAGGGGGGTGCAATAATAAATTATCTAATTGTTATGAAATGAATAATTGAAACTCTAAAGCATTGTAACTGATCATTCAAAAGGTTTATAAAAGAGGGAAAATTCCCATTTTAGAGAATAAGTTGAATTAAAATTTGATTACAAAAAAGCTTTATATATAGATTCGTATCATAAAATTCACAAATTATATACATTGTACAAATATACTCCCAAATAATTATTTCTAGTATGTGTACTAAAATTTACTGTAAAAAGTAACTTTTTTATTGTAATGTTTACAAATTGATAACATGGTGTGTCCCCCCAACTAGAGTAAGACTTTTAGACCACTTTAGATTTTATAATTTAAAATGTTAAGTTCTTTGTTAATTATCTTGAAGTTTTATCAATGTTAAAAGTACGTATTATGCCAATATCTGTTATTTATAAATTTTTCATGCTCCAAGAAAAATAGTAAAATATACAAATGATAAGTGGAAAAATCACTAAAGTTTATGCATCAAACTGTATAGAAAAATATATATTCAACTATAAGCTGAGTATTCTACTATTATGCTATGAATGTTAAAATATTAATAAAAAAGAAAACCTTATTAAATTTTATATTATTTAAGCTCTAAATATAATTTCTTTAAGGGAACTCAGTTTTCTGTATACTCGCAATATTGAAATTACTATTTCAATATATCTTTTCTCAAAAACTACCAAAGATTCTGTGTTGACTTTTAAAATTCATTTACATTATTTTTTTAATCCAAGTTTAGAGGTTTTTAGTGTACTTTTTTGAATAGTTGTAATAAACTCCTTAATATCGAATGATTAAGTATTTCCAAAATATTATTGAATTTGTTAAAATATTCTTTTGAACATTTAGCAAAACTTATTTGTTGTATTTAAATTTTTTGATGGTAAAATTACTGATTGATTCTAGTACACTAAAACTAAACAATTGTAGTTATATACAAAAAAAAATTGAACTCCTGAGCTATTGAGTCAAATTAAAATTATTTTAGGACTTATTTTTTCATGAAAACACTGGACTGATTATTTAAACTCTCTGTAAAAGCATGTAATTAATATTTTCTGAGGTCAAATGCTTTTCAAAAAAATAATTATAGAAAATTAAGTTATTTTAATAAATAGCTCAAAATTTTAAATCAGTTTTGGCAAAATGTATATATTTCTTTTCTTTCACTAGTATGAGCGGTTCCTGCCTACAGATACTGCTGTTATAGCTTCTTTTTATGCTCCTGTGACATTTCCACCTGCATCTGTAGTGGTTTTTAAACAGGGCCACAATGGTAATGTATACTGATATCATTATTTAAAGCTAAAATACATTTAATAAAATAAATTATTTTTTTCTGCAGAAATCACTTAAAATTAGTTTAAAGATTAACTTTGATATATATTTATCAAAAATATAAATAGTTTATATAGATTTAAAAAGTTTCATGATTTTTTTTTTTTTTTTTTTTTAAAGGTTCCCATGAATTAGTTGCTACAGGTTCTGTGCTTGATGTTGATCCCAATAGAATTGTTGTAAAGCGTATTGTGCTGACTGGCGATCCTTTTAAAATCTTTAAGAGAACAGCTACTATCAGATATATGTTTTTCAACAGAGGTACATTTCTTTAAAAAATAAATGATATTAATCTAATCTTCACAAATAAATTTATAGTAATCTAATTTCTTAAATTTTCAGAGGATATCAATTATTTCAAATGCATTGAGTTACGTACAAAGACAGGAAGAAGAGGCAACATTCGAGAAGCATTGGGTAAGAACCTTGTAATATGTTTATTATATGTATGTATTCATTTGTTTGTGTTTGAAATGTATTCAAAACTTTTATTTTTACTAGGTTCACATGGTCATATGAAGTGTGTGTTTGACAAACAGCTTCCATCTTGTGATGTAGTTGTAATGAATTTATACAAAAGGGTATTTCCTAAATGGACTTATGATTCTTATGTTCCTACTCCAATATATGCTATATCTTCACCAACATCAGATGAATGTAAAATGGAACAATAAACCAAATGTAAATAAATATTTATTAAGATGAAAAACATTTTCCCTTATTAAAACATGATTGTAGGAGATAAGACATTAGTTTAACCTTTAAGTTTTACTATTTATCACCTGTTTTATATAATTTAAAAGTAACTAAAGTTTCATGAGTACCTTTAGATATGCACAATTTTAAAAATCAAATATCTGAAATGAATTTTGAAGTAATTGTGCTGATTTTCTTCATTATCAAAGTATATAAGCAATTTCATAGTATTCCTGACAACTACAGGAAGTTAATTACAAATTATTTCCTCCACGTAAAATATTAAAACAAAAATTCTAATTGTTTTGTTTTTAAAATTTGGAGTCATGAATTATAAGTCTTATCTAAAGGAATGGAATGTTCTAAATGGTCTGAGATTCTACCTATATAATATTTGATGCATCATTTTATCCCATTAGTGACTGTAAAACATACAAATATATAAAACGATAATCTATATTTTAAATATTTTTATTCATAGAACATGACATTATGAACTTTAAAAATTGTGTATTTACAAATTCAGAAATTTGATTTCTGTTCTCTGATATAGATAATATGCATTATCTTACACCTGCTGGAGCTCTTCGGAACACATTAAAATGCTCCATGTATTGTTGCACTGTATCAACAGGAGTATAAATTTCATTCATTTTTCCTTGCAAATACTGTGAAGGACACTGCACACAGTTGCCCATAATACCTTGTAATAGTTCTCTTATTAAGTCCCAACAACTTAAGGGAATAACACATGGGGTATATTCAACCTAAATAGGATAACAATGGGTTTTATAATCTAAAAAAAATATGGCAACAAGTCATTTTTTACATGTTTATTAAAATGAATACTTGGAAAGGGTTTTAAAACAAAATGCTAATTCTACATAGTTTTCAAATTTGCCAGATACAGGGAGAAGTTCTTTTAGGAAATATAATAGCATTGTGTTATTGGAAAAATTACACCCACAGATTAATCATTTTATTTGAGGTGAATTTATGAATGATGTTTCCAAACTATCATGCTGAGCAGATATTTAAAATATTTATGGACAGATCTGACCATTATGGTGCTTAAAATTGGATGTATACTCATCTAATACGCAAGTTGTAATAACTACTTTCCTTTGTTAAGCATGCAAAGTTTTCATCCATTCATATGTATTAACAATTTATTTGCCATCATTTGGCAGATCTATGATATGAATACAAAATTGACAGCAAGTAAGGTGACATTGCTTAAACCCGAATTACAGATAATTTTTTGTGTGTGACTAACTGTTGCATTCAAAAGTTGACAGTATAATAATCAAGTTCTTGTTTTACTGTTTGGTTGTGACTACAACCTGTTGGCACCAAAATTTGCATATTTTACTATACTTTCGATCAAAATGAAAGTCAATATTAAATATCTAAAATTTATAAAACAGCATTTCCATGATTTAAGTTTTAATTAGATTATTACCTGTTAGAATTAATATGAAATTCTAATATATTTACAATAACTAATGGTAATAATTTAAGAAGTTTTAATTAAGCTGTTAAAAGTCTTACAATAAATCTCAAATTGGGCAACAAAATTCATCTTATGTCTAAAGTATTTAGGATCTGTTACTAAATATATAAAGTCATATAAAATATGTATACACAAAATAGAAAAAAAAATTCTGAACAATTCAATCTAATGATGAATGTTTTTGCAATTATTCAGAATTTTTATTCTTGAAATGGATGCTTAGTAAGAATATCTTTGAGCAGTAGTTTCAGTACATTTACATTATAGTAACTTTTTAAATTAGTACATAAGGAATAAATATGATCACCAAATGAATTTTCAAAGACTCAAAAGCGTATATTTTTATGATGAATGGGTTGTAATAGAATCCCTGAATAATATCTATTAAATTTTACCATTGTAATTTTTTATTTCTAGCATATTAAGTATTTATTCCTAATATTGAATATGATACAAAAGCCATATATATTCCAAAGTATAACACAAACATGTATTTTTTTACCCAGTTAATTTCAATATAAGAATTGGAAACAAAAGATAATAATAAACCTTTCAAGCATAACAAATTAGTATTAAAAAATTTCCAATAAATCATAAAATGAAACAAATGAGGTTAAATTTTAACTTCATATGACTCAATTTTGCTGTATACTATATTAATTTCAAAGAATAATCTCACCTCCACCAAAATTCCTCGAAAGCTTGGTCCAATGCAAACACTTCCAATCTTAATAACAAAATCCTGTACTTCATATCGATGACCCTTCGATTCAATTTTTATAGCTTTCTTTGGTATGTATATTCCAGCCATTTTGGCCATAATCATATCAAATTGAGAATCGGCCATTAAGCAGGTACCGGTATCCAATAAAGCAAAACATGTAACAGGATGCTCACTATCATGAATTATATTGACTGCTCTATTGGGATCTATAAAAAAGATATTATTTTCTCAAAAATATATATGGAAATACATTTGTTACAAAATAAATGTATAAAAAAATGCGAACTTACTGATGTGAGGTGCAGCATAATATGTTTCGCATTCAACACAGAAAGTACCAGTTTTGGCAGCGCCAATAGTTTCTAACCTTTTTTGAAGTATTTCAATTGCTTGCTGTCCACTTTTACCCTCAGGTATAGGAAATTGGTGAATACTAAGCAAAATAAATTTTAATAACATTAGCTAGAGGGTCATTACACATATTATGAGTCTAAAAAATTCAATAAAATTTTAACATTTCATAGATGCAAATATTTCCTATACAAACCATTTAGTATGATTTTTTTTTTTGCAATATTTGAGAAATTATAACATATGTTTCAATATGCTATCTCTTTTCCCAGATATTACTTAAAGAATACTATTGATATCTTGATGAAATCGGCAATTAAAAATATTTACGAATAAGAATTCAATAGACAAAATGGATAGTTTTTATATATCTGTACTGGACAGCAAGATAACTCAGCCATCTAGAGGAGAGAGCAATGAATAAAAAAATCTCTTTGGCCCCATCTGTACTCAATACAAGATTACTCCATTTCATTTATTACATAGCTACAAATTTAGTATAATACCTTAAGTCCTTAAAAGTCAAAACAAGTTCCTCTTATTTCTACATTTACTTTTTCCTAAATGGCTGAAAATTTCGGAAAGGATTTTTGAAGTACAATGGGTAACAATTCTAGTTGTAAAAATGGATAAACACATAGAAGTAATTAAATATATTGGCTATCAATCCTTTCAAATCCAAACATTTAAAAAAATCAGCTTAAGAAGATTCACTTTAACTGGTTAGCAAGTTTTACTCTTATATGATTTGATTGAATAATGAACAATACTTTCACAGTAAGAAGTGGACAGAATATTTAATTTATACTTTATTTTTATGCAATGGCATTCCACAGTTTGGTTTGTCACTCTACTGTCATTTTTTGCACACTTTAGGCTAATTAGATGGAATTTACAGTTTAATGTGGATTCTGAACCACTTGCACACATCCATGCCACCGCCAGGATTCGAGCCTGTGAACATTCCACAGTATTAATTATGTGCCTGAGATCTTGAATTTTTTTTTTATGAAAATATAATATCTTATACAGTAAATTAAATGTAGCTTATGAATTTGAAAGTTGTTTTTAAAATTAATAATATAATACTTACAATACAGAAGTTTCTAATTTTAATGTTGCAGACATTTCAAATTTTTTTCTTTTAGTTTATGTTTATGTTTAAATTTAAACTGTTATAAATACACTATGTGGAAGAAAGTGACGGGACACGACACTATAACGACATAAATCCATATTTATTAAAATTAATAGGAGGTAGGGCCTCCTTTGGCTGCGATCACAGCTGCAACCCTTCTGGGCATGCTTTCCACCAAATTAGCCATAGTGGCAAGAGGAATTTCCTTCCAAATGTTTAACAGGAAGTTCCATAGTTCAGGCTTGCTTTTGAAGAGTGGGGTGCAGGCCCTCAACCGACGGTCCAATTCGTCCCAGAGATGTTCAATTGGGTTAAGATCAGGGCTCTGCGCCGGCCACTCCATGCGTTTAACGTTGTTATTCACATACCAATCAAGAGTCCTCCTTGCAACATGGCATGTTGCGTTGTCGTCTTGATACCAGCAATCCTCTATACCGTACGTTGCCCACAAGGTAGGAAGGACATGATTGTCGAGAATATCACAGTATCTATCGGCATTCCTCGCACCATCAACCTTTACCAGTGGGCCAGTCCCATACCAGGAGAAACAGGTCCATACCATCAATCCTCCTCCACCAAACTTTACAGTTGGGACGACACACTCGGGCAAAAGGCGTTCTCCTGGTAAACGCCATACCCAAACACGTCCATCGGAAAGGAAAAGGGTAAATCGTGACTCGTCACTCCAAAGGACGCGTTTCCAGTCATCCGGAGTCCAAGTAAGGTGGTCTTTGGCCCATCAAAGGCGCGCTTTCTTGTTGGTTTTCTTAAACAAAGGCTTATGGGCCGCCGAACGTCCAGTGTAACCTAACTTATGGGCCTCGATACGAAGAGTCTTGGTCGAAACGGCCACACCTGTGGCTTGTCTAAACTCATTAGCGATGTTATCCATGGATGTTTGATGGTTACTTCGAATCTCCCTGCCGAGCACCCGCCGGTCCCTGCTGGTGAGTACTGTAGGTCGTCCACTTCGGGGTTTGTTCTGACAGTGCCCCTCAGTCTTGTAGCGACATACAACACGTGCTACAGTTGATTTTGAGCAGTTACGGAGACGGGATATCTCCTTAATTGACACCTTGGCAAGATGCAATCCAACCAACACACCTTTCTCGAACTCAGACAACTCTTCCCGTGGCGTCATCTTGACAAAAAACAACTCTAGTCGACTTCACAGAGTATTTATAGGATATGGCTGACCCGTGATACCTATTATTGCGCATGTTTCAGCTGTATTGTCGACTTTCCTACTTTTCGATGGGTGTCCCGTCACTTTCTTCCAGATAGTGTATATATATAGTTAAATTTTGCAATCTTTGCTACATCTCAAACATGACAGTCTGAGATGGAATTTTTTTTTTTTTAATATGAACATGGAAGACATTTAGAAACATTTTTTTAAAAGAAATATGGAAGTTTTTTTAATATAAACTAATATTAATACATGTTTAAGAAACGTACAGATTTGTCAAATATGCCTATAACATTTGGTAATAATATTTGATGCCTAAATAGTGCTTGAAATTTGACAATAGTATAAAATTCTATGCTATATCTTTGTCAGATTTAGGAACACAGAAAATTTTTCATTTATAAATGTATTATTAAATTATATGGTAATTTTTCCTTTTAAATTATTTGTAGAGTTACATATTACCTAAATTTTATGTATCTGGTTTTTGTATAGAAATATGGTCAAAAAGTACAAAGGGATTTGTATTATAAGGCATACTAAAAAAAAATTTAGTGAAATATAAAAATATGTAAAATCAAGCAGAATGAGGGAAGATAAATACGCATGTATTCAAAAATTTCCAAAGAATTTAAAAAAAAAAAATACAAATAACAGGGAAGCTGAAAAGAGACAAAATATCTTATGCCTATGATCAATCTGTGGAGAATGCTGATAAGAAAATTAATGATGCTTTGCAAAAATTACTAACTAAAAATGTTTACTATTAAATACCCCAGTAGACATGACAAAATATATAATCTTTGTATATATATACAAGATGCCTTTATTTCAGTTATCAAGAATGTCCCTAAAATACCAATTACAACTCACTCTAAGTCCTTAAATTTTGAAACAAGATACTAATTGAAACTACTTTACAGGAAGGTTACTTATTTATTTTATTCATTTAAAAATAAGTAAACACAAAATCTAAAGATTTGAGAGAAGGGCAGGGGATTATCACTCTGCTGAACACAACAAGTCAAATAATCAATATCAAAAAAGTGTAATTATAAAACAAGTTTTCAGTCTAATAATGGGAAATAGAGTTAAGTATTTATAAGAACTACAGTTTAAAAAGTTATCTTTAACATATCAAGCTTTTTCTATATATATATATATATATATTAACACTGGTTGAACAGGGAAGAACACAGCTACCAACATAAAAAAAAATTTATACTTTTTCCATATCTTAGTTTTGACTTTTATATATTTCATTATGTCTTTTATACTCTTGATAATAGTTTAAATGTGATATAAAACTCATCTTTCACAAAATCCTATATTATATAAATTAACAAGACTATAGAAGCCTTTATTTTAAATAAAAAATCATTAACAAAAGAGATAATATATAGGAACTTTTATATCATATTTACAACACAAGAATATTTTTTGAACATATATTCAAAGTTATATAATTTGTGTATAAACTTTTTTTTACTAGCTTAAGTAACAAGAAACTATAAAAAAAAACTTTATCCTATAATACCTATTTATTATTTAAAATTTTTAGTTTACCTTTGACAAATTAGACTTTGCAAAAAATGAAGCTTTTCTGTGTCATGGTGGTTATACTCATCGTTTATTTTAACAACTATATGAATGCATTTCAAAACAGAAAATAATACATAATCTTAAACATTTTTATGTATTACTGTATAAAAAATATTAATTACTCGGCTGAGTTTATAAAAATATTTTTTAAATATTGTAAATGAGCCATTCATGACAATCATAAGATTGTGGAACCACCTACTTCATAATATTAAATAAGGATTTAAATCTTAGAAAAAACTTATCATGAAAAACACATAATAGTAAAATAAGTCATCTAAAGGCATTCAGAATGTTTCTCAAAAATTTTTAGATCTATATAATTAATTTATCAATTATAATAGAAAATCATTGTATGTAGTTTTTATATCATATACTACAGCATTGCATGTTTTTTAATGACTTAAACATGACTTATTTAGGTGCTTTGAGATGTATGCTCCTGTTGCTGCTTAATCTCAATTTATTCAAATGCTGTTAAAATACTACAGACAAAAGAATCTGACAAAAGTAAAAATGAAACTTTAATAAAGGAACTACTCTAAAACTCCATATTCTTGATTTCATTGCTTATAATGAATGACAAATTCAATTTTAAAAGAAAGGAATCATTGCATGTACTCTCAGCAACCAAAAGAAAATAAATAAGATGGGTAAATTTGTAAAAGAAAAAAATGGATAAAACTGCAGATCAAATAGACTATAAATTTTTAAGAGTTGAACAATGATTAGAACATATGGAGTACAACTAGTAATTGAAATAAAAAATAAAAAATAATAAGCCCAGAAAGAAAAAGTGGAGTACCCCATAGCATATTTTTTAAAAATATATTTCAATTTTATATTGTTTATTTATAAAAAAAAAAAAGGGTTTTTTTTAAATAATATCCACGAATGAAAGAATAACATTATGAAAGGAGGGCATGTTACTAGTATTTAAAAAACATGAAAGTTTATTAAACTCCTGTTCATTACATTTTTACACCTTACATAAATTTCAAGAGATACTTTAATTAAGATTTTAAGAGATTTAAAAAATTGTCAGATTTGAAGTATTTATATAATGGTCAATTTTTTTTTTTTTTTTTTTCTTTTGCGTTAACTTGGAGGTATTTGACAACTTTTTTTTGCTTTTAATTAATTAAAATTTTATTACTGTTATTTATTACAATTTTTTTTCCTCTTAGTACTTTATTTTCTTTTAACTCAGAATTTATCCTTATTACTATGCACATTATCTCCAAAAATATTTCGTCGTCATGGATATGAATTAAACTCAATTCCAACTAATATTCTTATAACATATTGAGACTTGTGAAGTGTGGTGATTTTCTGCATCATGTTCTCAACGCCAACAACAATTATTAAAAAACCATTTGAATATATAAATTCACACATATGAAACTTAGTACTGTCTTAAAAAGTACTATTTATATGGTAACTCAATTTTTATTAAATATCTGGTATTTTAAACATGGAACTGGTCATGTTCATAGCGTGAAAATCGCCGAAGTATCCCATATAAGTTTATCTCATAAAATAACAGTCCTAGAATACTTACCTTACCACACCCATTTCTTTCACAACTTATTTATTCATAAAAATTGTGATTAACAATTGCTATGATTTAAATATAATAACGCGCGCAACAATTGTTATGATTTAAATATACTAACGCGCTAATCTAAGCACATAAATCTGTTGACAAACGAAAGACATCAGTTCATTTCACTTTGTTTGAGATGATTTTTTTTTCCCTTGACAGGTGTGTGTGTGGGAGGGAGGGGGGATTTTATTCAATTATTAACAATAAAAAAATATAAAAATTTCGAAATAAAATCATGGCCCATTTACCACTTGGTAAATAAGCTGGTTGTAATTACAAGAATAGCTGTTATTCTGAAGCTGATTTACTTTGTAATGAGTTTGTTTCTTTGAAATGCTGGGGCCTAGGTGATCCGAGTGGCTAGGAATTGCAATATTTATAATGGCCGAGTGGCTAGGTGATCGGTACTACAGGTTTCGGGTTCGAGTCCCGGCGGTGCCATGGGTGTTTGTAGAGGTTCGGAATCCACTTTAAACTGTAGGTCCCGGTCTGTTTAGCCTCAAGTATGCATAAGATGACCGTAGAGCGACAAACAAACCAAACCAATCTTTGAAATACTCAGTATTTAGGTGTTAGCCTCTATAAAAGTAGATTTTTAAAAAATTCAGTTTTATCTAGAAATATATAAGGAGCCTGCTGCACCATTGAATGAAAGGAACAGAAGGTCAACAGAACTCTGAAGGACTTAAAAGGAAAAACCCTTAAAATTTAAGCTTCCGTGGATAGACACTGCTCAGTCGGCAAAACATGAACTACTCTCTAAAAACCATTTTAACCAATAATAAATTAACCTAAAAGCGTCTTGTTTTTTTTTTTTTTTTAAATATTATTTATTCCTTTTGGGATCAAAGAGATTTGACTGCAATGTTCCTGCCCTTCCACTGTCACAGATCTGTTACTGTTATGGAGCTTCTCCGTTACAAGGCAAAGACAAAAGTATAGCTAATTGTGGAGTGTCTGGACGAGAAACATCTTCTTGTTATATAATTCATTTAAATTTGAAACATGATATTTACAGCAAATTTACAGAGCATGAAAAAAATGAACTAAATTTATCCCTTTGTTCAGTGAAAATTATGTACATAATTAATAGTGAAAAAATGATGAATATTTAAAGTAAATCATTAGCTCTTTGCAATATTAATTAGCTAATTGGGGTCTTTGTCGAAAAGAAAAGAGAGATGAGGGAAGACAGAATCTGAAACGACGGACGAAAATGCAGTGGTTGGAGTTACAATAATGATTCACAAAAGAATTAAAAACTCGTTTTCCTATTAGTTTTCAAAAAAGCTGTCTAAATGGCGGGACGAAGTACGGTAGATTGCCGCTACGGCAAGGCTGTTATTTAAAGGATTATTAACACGATTAGTGCTTTGAAAAACTCTAGAGAAAGTTTTTTTTCATGATCCATAATAGGCTCAAGATGGAGTTCTTTATGATGAAATTCTCTGTATCCATGAAACGGTGCATTTTAATTAGGAAAATCTGAGAATTTTGGAAAACCTGTAGTCTTCTCAGTCTGACCAGGGATGCGGAAAAAAAAATTGGTGTTATAACAAAAATATATAGCAAGAATTTATTTTTGAGCGAAAGCTTGCTCTTGTGATTAATTGAAGGAATTATTTTTGGTCTAGCGACCGAGGAATTATAAATGGTATTGTGAATTCGAAACTGGAAAATAAGGCACACAAATGACATCAAAATACTTGTATTCCAGTTCCAATACTTGTACCAACAGTTGTATTTCTAAGTACAAGTTCATCATGAGTGGTGGAATCATTTGTAGATTGCAATTTTTTTTTTTTTTTTTAGAAGATTAAGCAAGTGCATCTGGATTGATTAATTTTAAAATGCCATCAGCAGGGCCATATTTAAGAAGGAGGGATGAAATTTTGGAGGTCGTTTATCAAGCATAATGTGTCTTGATTTTGATTAATGATTGCTGTGTCACTGACGTTATTGCTATATGGATATTAGCAAATCGCAAAAGTCGTTAACGTAGATGCTAAAAAGATTCAGCGACAGAAACGAATTTTCTGGTAATCCATTGTTGATGCTACGGTGGGTGGATGTAGGATTTTCTGTTTTGACGTGAAAGTTTCGATTGGTGAGAAAAGATTTAATTTGAAAAACAAAATCCTGTATGACATATCTTATCAAACGTTTTAGCGATATTAAGGAAAATGATATCTATGTTAAAGCATTTTGAGAAATCATCAGGTATTCATTTATTACTGAGAAATTTATGGAAATAGAATTGTTCCGGATAAGAATATTGTTTTGATTACAAAAAGAATTAATCTTATTTAAAATTACGTGCATGTAAACTGTGATGCTACTGAGAAGGGAAATTGGTCTATAGTTTTGCCAGTGAGTGTCATCAGGTCCATTTTTATGGATTAATGTAGTATAAATTTATCGATTTAAATTTTTCCTGAAATATTTTTGCTCAATCAACTATACTATTTGCTTGATAACGATGATTTTTCATTACAACTATAAGCCAATAGTAGAATACAGCAAATATAAAAACAGTAGCTTTCAAAAAAATGGCAGTGAGAGGAATAGGAAAGTTACAGGAGTAAAGTAGTTTAGAAAGGGCATTTAATTATCTATTTTGCTTATTAACTCAAAAGGCATGATACCACCGCTATATTTCAACATTTTACAATGAAGGAGCTAGTGGCCGCTACGCGGCCAAGTATCTGCGTAATAATCTACAATAAGAAAAATACACTCATGTCCATAAATTAAGGATAATGAAGTTCAGGCAAAGAAAGAGACAGAAGCAAAACAAATTTAACATATTTGTAAAGTCTATTTATTAAACAAAAGGTAAAGAGCAAAAAAGATGCTATATGTTTGACATAAGTATTTAATAAAAATTGCGATTTTTACTCCCTGGAGCAAATTTCAAAAAAGAACCTATTTACAAAAAACAGTACAGCATGGTTAGTATGATGGTTAATATGGAGTATGTCTCCCGGACGATGCAATACAGGCCTTACAACGCCTAGGCATGCTGAGTATCAAATTATCAATCTGATCTTGGGGAATATTACACCATTCATCAAGCAATGCCCTCCGAAGTTCCGGTTGACAGGTGGGAGGGGTTTGACGGGCTGCAATTCGTCGGCCAAGCATATCCCACACATGCTCTATTGGATTCAAGTCCGGTGAGTATGCTGGCCAATTCATACGGGTGATATCCTCCAATTGAAGGCATTCGTCTACAATGTTTGCACGGTGAGGACGGGCGTTGTCATCCATAAACAGAAATCAGCACCCATGGCGCCCCGAAACAAATGTACATGTTGTTCCAGAATAACATCAAGATACATGTGGCCTGTCATCGTTACAATCTGAACATGCAGGGCAGTTCTGGAACCAAGAATAATTCCTCCCCAAACGAGCCATCCTGCACCACCGTAACGGTGTCGTTCAATGGTGTTCTCTTTGTGGTAACGGGTACCTGGCGCTCTCCATATGAAAGTCCGGCGAGAATCAGACTGTAAATTAAACCTGGACTCGTCGGAAAACATCACACAAGACCACTGTTGCGGTGTCCACAATGCATGCTCTCTACTCCAGGTTAATCGCAGTTGACAGTGAGTTGCGGTAAGTGGAACCCATCTGACAGGCCTACGAGCATATAGACCAATGTGCCCTAAGCGTCTGTACACGGTTTGCATTGAAACTGTCGTACCGGTAGCTGAAGAGAGATGACGAGACAGGTGTGATGCTGTGCTCCGTCTGTTTCTTTTGGCAGTAACTGCTAAATACCGGTCCTCATTCGGCGTTGTAACTCGGGGCGACCTGTGCTGTAACATCTACTCACATTACCATCATCTTGGAATCGTTGCCAAAGCCTGGAGATGACACTCTGGGCGATTCCAAGTTCCTCGGATACTTCCAGCTGGGTACTTCCACATTCCAGTCGTCCGATAATTCTACCACGTAAAAAATCATCCAAATGTTTCCTTTGTGCCATAACTATGCGGTTATTGCACTGAAAGGCTTTTAAAGCGCTTGGGGACAATTTTACTTCTTTGCCACCATTCCTTATATACCCCTCTCTTACATTCCCTCTCGTCATTGTGACGGACTATCCGCGCCATCTGGTGGTTTCCTGTAATTTGCATATTCTTTTTCAAGATGAGTGTGATAATTCTACAGGTGAAATTTTTATTTTAGAGTTTAATTTCTGTGTGATTCTGAATTATCCTTAATTTATGGGCATGAGTGTAAGTAGAGTAGTTTAGATTCACTTAGTTCTTCAGCATTGGAAGATGGGCGATAAAATCGAGAATGAATTCTGAGATTCTTTTATTACTGCAAACTGTAATACGCCTATAGAATATCACTTTTATTTAGAACAAATATATCTCTCTGAAATCTCTCCCCTCCTTCAGCCAAATGAAAAGATCTCCTGGCATACAGAATTATTGTGTCTATGTCCGGTATATACATGGAAAGCTTCAACTCAATTTTACTTATCGGGTTTCGAATTCAGCATTCTTAGTAGAAAACCTAATATGCTACTTACTTGGTCATGATGGCATCTACAAACCATTTATAGCAAAGCTGTCAGATTTTACTTAGTAAATTTTCACAGAAATATTGTTGTTACTCTTTTCTAAATTGTTTCGCTTCGATACCATCCATCGCGTTGCTTATCTAGCATTTCTTAAATGGCAAAGCGTCTATTCTTCCACAGCTTCCCAGGAATTTCCCCCCAAATAATAAAAACCTCCGAAATTTGTGGCCATTTTATACATCCTTTTGGTGTAGCATCGTGAATTGACTTTGTCATCTATTTATTCCATTCTTCAGCGTAATTAAATTTTTTGAATGATTTATTGATAGGTACATCCAAGGATTGTTACTGTTGCCTCCAGGAATAACAGCGAAATCTGTATTCATTTCTTTTAGAAGCTTCTTTAATTCTGTTCTATACACCGAATTGTTTCACTCTAACATCCAATCCAAAGTTGAATTTTTAATAAGTATTAATATCAACTGCTAATATCAAATTCTTACTATGCGAAGATTTGAATTGATTGACGTTTAATTCCACCTAGCCCCAAAGCTATGAAGCACTTTTAAATAACTGCTGAAATCAATTGTAAAAAACTTGCGTTATCCAAAGCATTTAATTGACTAGTGTTAAACTTCACTTAGTGCCAAGGCTATGATTCACTTTTAAATAACTTTTGAAATCAGTTGATAAAATATCTTTCTTATCCAAAATGTTGAATTCAACTACGTTAACAAGAAAAGTATCCTACTCCTACTCCTACTCCATCTAACGTCAGGCTGAGTACCTCTACTAAAAGTAACAGTTAATTCTTCTTTTCGTTAACTGGAGTTGATCGCTAATTATCGTCAATGTAGTTAAATTAACATTTACGTTAGTATTTGCACAAGCCTACAGCTAACGCCCTCTAAGCAGCTACTGGAAAGGTACGGGATCCATAAGAATAAAACGATTATTTTTGAAGCAATAGCGTATCTTTCATTTTGGCTCGGTATTTAGAAAGCCAAGAAGATGATGAGGTGCTGATGTTGCCGCTTGAGGATGAGCGTGAATACATTAACGAATCTATAGAACAGGTCATTATTAATCCAAGACATTACTTCCCAGACAAGCTACGTTTCCCTATACAGAAAATTCCATGTACGATTCTTTTAAAGTAAGAGTGCATGGTGTAAGTCTGACATTCTTTTAAGGTTTGATTTGGCTTGTCGCTTAACCAGGCCGGGATCTACAGTTTAAAGTGGATTCCGAACCACTAACAAATATCCATGCCACCTCTAGGATTCGAACCTAGAGCCTGCGGTACCAAAGGCCAGAGTGCGAGCCAATTGACCATCAGACCGTGACATTCTTTCTAGGAAAATGATGGCAAAAAATGGAGCAACCTTGGGGATTGAAACCGAAGGAGACTTGCATGTTTCATTCGGAATAAGGAAAGAAATAACCAGGGATAGACTCTTTAAGAGAGTTTCAAAACCCCGGACTACCTGGTGGGAGCTTTCCGGGTTTTCTCCCATACAGTAAGCAAATGCGAGGCAGTTTCCTTTAAAAGTTCACCTGGAAGGCACTGCCTTCTTTCTTCATCGTCCCGGGGCCCCCCCCCCCCCTTCTTCCATCTATGATAACTAACGGGCTTATGAACTTGGTCCAGATGATGCTGTCAACCAAGTGGGACAAAAAAAAATTTAAAAATTTAAAAAAATCAAAATCAAATTCTTACTATTATAAAAATATAATTATTATATAAATGTCGAAAAAAATTTTTAAGTTCTAAATTAATATTTTTTTAATACATATTAAATTGCAACACCATAAATAATCAAAGAACATTTATTTTTTTAAAGTCTTCGTTTATATTTAAATTTTATAGTAAATTACTATAAAATTTAATATACTAATTAATTTATTATATTACTAAATCACAGAATTTTATATCATATTTGTTTTTTAATTTCAAATAATTTAACTGAAAGTTGTTGAATTATTTGATTTTCTCGGGCCGCATTTGAAAAAAAAAATGTTAGTTTTTAATAACTGTAAAGCAATAAAAAAACTAAATGTACAATCGAAGATATTAGTTATGACAAATTAACAAAAACGTCTTAGTTTTATAAACACAGATTTATTTTCATTAAAAAAATTTTTTTTAATTCTTCATGAAGTTGATAGCATTTAATTATTAAGATAATTTTTAAAATAGAAAAAATAGGAAAAGTCGATAGGTATTTGAAGAAATTCCTTATGCATTTTATTTAAAAGGGAAGAAATGTATATTTATAATAGTAATTATTAATTTTGTTTCTGTAAATCTAATTTATCATATTCAATCAAAACAACTTCTAATCTTCCAACATTTTCAATGTATTCAACTAATGCATATAATCCTGCATTTTGGCTATTTCTCTGTTGAAAATAGCTATTCCCATATTTAATCCTGAAAAGTCATTAATTCTCAAATTATACCATGGAAAATAGTCATTAGCTGCCCTCAGATTATTTTGTCAGTTTGGAAAAGATCGTGGAGGATATAGGACAGGGGTCTCCAAACTTTCCAGCCTTAGGGCCATACTATTTACTCCCGTAAGTACCAAGGGCCATAACCGTTTTAATTTTTCTGCCATTATCTATAATTTGTAGACTAGTCGCCGAGTACGCGCTCTGAGCAAGCAAACGCTTGCTAACTACAAACTACTGTCAGTGAAAAATCACAATTACATAAATCTCATTAGTATTTTTTTTTTTTTTTACAAGAGGGTACCCCGAGGTTTCATTCGCATTAATTTAGCTTTTCCGTTCCTGAGGGATTTTCAGGATAAAAATCATATATTTGATTCAGGATATATACATTCCGAACATCAATATACATACATATGCGATACTCTTTACCCTAACATAACTACCGAGAGTAACTGCGGGATATTCACTAGTTTATAATGTTAGAGGGATTCATTTCAATTATTTGTTAGTTGTTATGCTTAAGTTAAATTTTCTGTGTATTATGCTTGCCATTAAGCGTTACCTAGCAAGTCAATAAAACCGAGTTATTATCATTCTGTGTTTTTTTTTATGCAACTTATTACAGCAACAATAAGCTATTCGCTGTCGCGGGCCGGTTTGAGGACACCGGCGGGCTGGATTTGGCCCGCGGGCCGTAGTTTGGAGACCCCTGATATAGTACAAGGTGAATATTCACCAAAAATATATTATACTGTCAGTTTGGTGGGCTTATAAAGGACTTCTACACTTTTAACTTTAAACCAAGAAAACCAAACAATTAGTTCAAACGTGTACGTTCAACAACTCGCCAAACTGAGAGATGCAGTTCAAGAAAAGTGTCCAGATTTGGCAAATCGTAAGGGTGTTGTTTACCAGCATGATACTGCAAAACCCCACACATCTTTGGTCACTCGCAAAAAATTATTGGAACTAGGTTAGGATGTGTTGTAACATCCACCATATAAACCTGACCTTGCGCCTTCATATAACCATTTATTTCGTTCCATGCAGAACTTCTTAAATAGAAAAATTTTAATCACCCTGATTATGTAAAATCACATTTGATTCAGGTTTTTGCTGGCAAAAATCAGAAGTTTTATGAACATGGAATTCACCATTCTACCACTGGCCATTATTCTACTACCTGGGTAACTGTGCCTTTCAACAGTGCTGGATTGATGGTATCTAGTGCTTTGTTCCCTCCAGATCAGCAAACGTCCTGAATCGCTCTCTAGTGTGAATCTGGACTGGTTTGTAAAGAGTATAGGAGCCCATCGCTGTCTGGTCAAGGAAACGTGTTCTCTTGCACAAGATAAGCGATCCCTTCTCTGTCGTCCGTTGAGGGGGACACGCACAATTGGTCATCTTGCATAGAGACCTGAATTGTGAAGACGCCTTCTCACGGTACTATCGGATATTCTTCTCCCTGATGCTACAAAGTGGTCGGCAACAAGTTGCGGCACAGATATGCTTCTTCTCCTTTTGGCTGAAAGAGCTATAAAACGGTCTTCTGCAGGTGTTGTAGCTCGCGGTCGACCTGGAACATGTCTTCTGGACATAAAAGCTTCGGTTTGATATAGATTCCAGAGACGGCAGACCGCACTGCGAGACATATTAAGACCGCTAGCAGCATCAGCCTGGGACAATCCCATTTCCATCCATCCGACCACCCGCTACCTTGACGAATGGGGCAAACGGCTTCTCTCAGACATTACGGGACCCCACTGCCTATTGTCACCGAATCTGCTAACAAAAGTTGTAAATCAACAAAAGTTATATGCGTAATTACGAAAGCCTGATATTTGCATATTTTTCTCTCACTCATATATATCCGGCCTTTTTTATAAAAAAAAAAAGTGGTAGTGGTTTTTATAAAAGTAGTGGTTTTTGCATAATTGTGCATAAAGTTCATTTTTATCATTAATATAAACTATAAATTTTATTGTTACTGTCAATTTTTTTATTGTGAGCTTCGAAAAACATGTTGATCCTTAACTTTTGGAGGCCAGTGTATATTATATATATATATATATATTAGTATATATATATATATATATATATATATATATATATAGATATATAGATATTATTGTTATACGAAATTAAGCAGGGAGATTACGTAAATAAAATTTTATAGGGTCGCATGCAATTCGCTAATAGAAGAAATCTGACGTACGCATTAAATTAAAAATAATTTTAAGAATTATATTTATTTTTTCGTAAAATAAAAATAAATTAGTATTTGTCATTAATACTTTTTTAAATAGAACTTTTAAAATTATTACAATTTATTTTCTTAATTATCAAAATTATTTTCAATTTATCAAAAAAAAAAAAAAAAAAAAACTACTAGAAAAAAAAATATATCACAGAAAAAATATTTATTCAGATATATATAAATAATTAAATTATTAACTGAAGCAATTTTAATTATTTAATAATCTTTTTAATTATTTCGTTAAAAATTAAAAAATTCTATTTACAACTTTTTCACAAAAATCGTCTCATGATTGCAAAACATTTTCCATAAGTCATTTTTTAAAGAGAATTTATCAATTCATTTGCTTGTTGTAGTCTCTGAATTAATTTCTCTAAGCATGCTCTTCAGATTGCGTTTTGGTGTAAATACAAAAATAGAGGATCGAAGTAAAGTAACAGAGATCCTAATCAAAGGTGCTATTTAGTCTGGTTTTTGAAATTATTGGTGTGTAAATCATTTGAAGTAAATATAGGGTTGTCTTAGGTGTTATTTTTAGTATTCTTTTTTAAATGATAATGAAAAAGTAAATACTACCTATCGAATAAAACAAGTAATATAAAAAAAAAATTTTTTAAAGACAATTATTACTTTTTTTTTATTATATTGCAGAAAAGTCCGTTACAAGTAATTTTCATTCATTTTTTTAAGTTTATCTGGCGCCATCCATTGGCAGATATATGCAACTTAAATCTAAAAAAAACTGAAATTAATCAATTAAATTTAATTGGTAAATTAATATTTGAAAAACTGTATTAACATCAAGTGTCATCCACTACAAGTTAAAAAAAAAAATGTATTTGAATTTGAGTGGATGAATAAAAAGTATTTTATTAATGATTGAAAATTTGAACAAGATATATATAGGGAGAGTGTGAGCTAATTAAGGAAGGAATTGAAGAAAGGAATTAGAAGGAATTATTAGAAGGAATTGAAATAAACACTGTTAAACTATAAATGAATACTATGTTTTAGAAAAAAAATATAACCTTTAATTTTATGCATAATTACTTAAATTTAGAAATAACTACACATAGAAAAAACTGTCCTTCTGTGGCTCAAAGCTTCAGACTGTCATCTATTAGCAAATTATAGAGCCTGTTTTAATTAATTACACTAATTTAAAACTGCACTTAAGGTTTTTGTTCCTTGGATTTATTTATAAAAGAGCTTAATGGTTACGGTAAAATTTTGAGGGCGAAATGCAATCGCGTCATAGTGCACTTATATTCAGAAGATTTTAATAGTTTTGGAAGTCTTCAAAAGACACCCTTAAACACTATAAAAGGTCTGCTAGGTATAAATAAACTCAAATTAACAAGCCAAGGTTTGGAGTAATGTATCGAGAAAGTAATAATATTAATTATATATGATTTTTTAACTGAATAGATCTAGTCCAAGAATTATTTCAAAAAGATGTAAAACTCCCAATAAGAAAAGATAAATTCATAAACTCTAATAAGTTATGAAATAAGATATAAGTAATAGGCCTAATTAATGGCTTGCATTAATAGGGTTTACAATACTTATTATCATACCTCTTGGCAGGAGTATTAAACTAAAGTTTAATAAAAAATATTCTTATGGTCGTCCATTTCTCAAGGCAGAAGGAATTTTTTGGCATTTTGTGTATAGAAAATGATATAATATTACAAGGAATATAAATTTATTAGGTTTAGTCGATTTAAAGACAAGGAAAAAAGTTTTAGGTAGGTTAAAAGTTATATATAATTCATATCCTGGCCGAGAAAAACATTATTATTCAGGAAAACGTATTTAACTGAGCTAAATCAACCGAATATTTTAGTTATATTTTAAACTGCTAAATATACCTAATGTAGAACAGCTTTCATCTACAATACAATTTTTGGAAAACATTGCTTGGGGGGAAAAAAAAGTATCAGATAATATGGTTTTTGCCAGGGTGTCAAAAACCATAAGATCTTACCTGATTATCGTTCAATACTCCTTCAAGCTATTAAGAGCGTTATCTGCAAATTCCCAACCGTTTTCAGACAATGACTAGTGCCCTAAGTCAAATGCTATTTGGCTATAAAGACAGCCAATTATGGGCTATTCCTTGAAATCAGAGCTTTCAGAATCCCGAATTTGGTGAGATGATCTAAATACACCATTTAAATATGCATTCCCTGTCAGATAGGAATTAAAATTGAGATCTATTTGAGATTTGGTTTGGTTTGTCGCTCTACGGTCATCTGCGCACGAGGGCTAAACAAACCGGGACCTACAGTTTAAAGTGGATTCCGAACCACTACAAACATCCATGGCACCGCCGGGACTCGAACCCGAAACCTGTGGTATCGAGCGCTAGCCACTCGACCATTCAGGCCTGATCTATTTGAGAAGGAGTATTAAACGCAGGGAAAAAAAAGAACTTTCGAATAGATTTTTTCTTCTCTTTTTTAAAGCTCACAAAAATTCAATAGTTAGTTACATATTTTAATATAAATAACATTCTTGTATTTAGATGAGAGTTCTTTCAACATTTTGTTACGTTCTTGCGTGGCCTATAGCTAAATAGCCATCATGAAGTAGGTTAAATAATTCAAAATTCGCGAAGTAGAACTGGACAGCACCAACGCATTCTTTAACAAGATAAATCAGTTTATTTTTACTTTTCACTAAAATAACATCATAACAATTTAGCAAACAACATTAGCGTTGTGGCTTTTTGTCTTAGCCATTTTTTTCTCATTTGCCCACTAATTTTCGATAAATAGTTTCCCTAAATAAAACTTAAATAGTTCAAATTCTGAAATATATATATATTTTTGTTCTAATGCAGTTGGCACACACTTAGACAGTTGTCCTTGATGCCTTAAGGCAAACGCTGCACCGACGTTACTCACTGAGCACTGCCCAGGAGGTGCGTGTAGCTTGAAGTTAAGCTACGGACGCGGAGTAACAATACCCCCACAACGCTCTACGATCCTATTAGACCGAGAGAAAAAGTGGATTCCTAACCACTATAAGATCATGTTAGACCGGGACCTACGGTTTAAAGTGGATTCCGAACCACTGCAAATATCCATGGCACCACCGGGACTCGAACACGAACATTCAGGGCCTAATTCTGAAATCTAACTTTGTTTGGTTTTTGCAACATTGGCTCGCAATTTTAATCGCTTTCTCAAACATTGCATTTTGCCCTACCATTTTCATAAGCCCAGTATGGACTCATCTATGCTAAGAAAATTAAAATAGCCTATTTCTTTATATCCGGAATGGGGGGAACCCTGAAATATAAACGGGGAAATTTTCCTTCCGAGGCACGCTTTAATTATTCCATTTCTAGCCCCAAATGGTATTAGAAACATCATAAGCAGAAAAATGTTATATTTTCCGATTTGTCTTTTGGCACGGCACAGGATGATTCAAAATGTGTGAAATGCTGTTCCTTGGATATATTGGCGAAAACACGAGGTGTATAATACTTGCTTTTCAAACATTACCAATTATTTGTATAATTTCTAGGAATCTCAAATTTGATAAAAAAATTAATTACTTCATGAATTTAAATAATTCATTGCATTCAAATAATATTTTAATTTTTTTTTTTTTTTTTTTTTTTTTTGTGGATTTCTAAACCTTATTGAAAAAAGAAAATTAATTAAATCAGCAATATAATTTTATTTAAGTATAATAATTTTCTCAAATATTTTTGAATTATGAGAAAAACTGACATTGAATAAATACTAAAAAACAAGCAAAATGTCATCAAAATTTTTTTATCTAATCTCAAAATAAAGCTGTTTTATATTCATACAAAAAAGAAATATTGTAAAGTAAACTTAATAATCAGAAGAGAAAAATTCTTCTCTAGAAATAAATACCTCACTATAAGAAGAAAATCTGATAAGGTCTTTCTTCTTTTAGACAGTGACAGTCTATAAACATAAAATGACAAAACTAAGAAAAATGTAATGACAATGATTGCAACCATGACAATTTTACATTAAAGTAAACAACCACTTAAATTTTTTTTAAATATTTAAAATTAACAATGCTTTTTTTTAAATGTGACTTTATTTAGTTAAATATTAAACATTTTTAAATTTAATTTGTACACAAATGTTTATTAAAAAAAAATGCTTTCAAGATGAGTTTTTAATTACAAAGTAATTACACAAATAGATTTAATTTTTACATTTTACAAATAGAAAAATTAATATATGTATGTGTAAATATATCATTAATATGAAAAGTGATTTAAGACATTTTGATTTATTATGTAATATTTACTACGAAAATAAAATTACACTTTTTTTATTACTAATTTATAAATCAATGTTTTCTAGTTATTGGTTATGTGCTGGAAGGTATTTGTTTGATAAACAAAATAATGTGAATAATTACAGTGCAAAAAGAACTTGTATTTTAGACAAGGTAGTTTGACATCTCATTCCTGTTAATAAAAGTTGTTATGCATCTATGAAATACATTCCATACGAAATATTATCAACTTCCAATCTTAATTATTGCCATGCCTTTTTAATTATCAGTAGTATATTATTATACTTTTTATAGGAACACTGAAAAAGACTTTTTATATGAGTTAATAAATACAGGTTTAGATTTTTTATAATATTTTAGTATTTAGAAATTTAAATCAACGAGTCTTTTAGAAATTTAAATCAACAAAGATAAAACATTTTTTAAACTTTAAAGAACAGACTTAAGAACTTTTTAAAAAATTAAAGATGCTGAGATGCTTTCCTATTTACTATACAACTATTGATGAGAATTAGAAACACAGGAACATTTAGAAACTCAATCTGCAAATTTAACTAAAGTTTATATGAAACTTAATTTTCTTGAAATGAAAACTTATATGTAATAAGATAAAATTTATAGGAATAGAAATATTTCGGATTTAATCATCCTTTTAACTATATTTCAAGTATTAACATTTAGTTTTCCATTTGTACACTTTTATATAAATTCCTATTTAACACTTTAATTTGAAATGAACATTTCTAAATAAATGGTTAACTAAATTTTGTAAGAACACAAATATTTTTAATATAAAAATATTTTAGAATTAACAATCTTTGTTGATTTACAAGGATTTCTAAAGGAAATCCAATTATGCAATTTCCACTTTAAAAATATGGATTTGGTTCCCAAATCAGTTATGAAACAATTCTTTCAATTTAACTATTCCATAAATAAAAAGTTTCAACATTTCCTTTTATAATAGATTTATCAAACAGTGATATGCTTATTTCAATCTCAAATAAAAATTAATATCTTTCATTGAATAAGTGTGACATGTCATTCCTTAAATAACTGATTTTATCATACATTAATAAATTCCTTCTTACAGTTCCTTTAACATCTTTAAAAAAAAAATTAGCTTGTTTCCTGCTAGACATCCCTCCTTTTTTAAACATATTATGCAATAACACCAAAAGATAATTTCTTAAATTTGCTTTCTGACTACTTTGAAGCGATCAGATTTCAATTCACTTTTTTATGCAGTTGGAATCCTTGATCTACTTAAGGAACCATCTTAATCTTCTTTTTAATAAATTATCCTTTCCTTTTTTTTTTTTATCATCTTCTATATAACTTTATCAAAAATTCATCAGTAAATAATCCAACATTCTTATATGTAAGCAATAATGAAATAATATTAAAATATTTATAGTAATTTGTTTGTATTAGTTCTTGCAGAAATATACACCTTTTAATAACTTTAAGTCTTGGAGATTGGTAGCTAATCAAGGACTACTTATGTAATTATATCCAAGTTTCATTCAGCATTTCACTTACATAATGAGTTATTTCATCTAAGATATAAATTTTTTCTAAAATACTAATAAACTTTTAAATTAAAAAAGTAGAAACATATATAGGCTTTGTTATAATAAATATATAATACAAAAATCTCCCCATACATATATATATATATATTTTTTTTGAAATAGGAAATTAAATCTCTTGATTAAATCTCAAGATTAATAAATTAAAGCTTTTTCTCTCCAATTACATTTCATTTAGCAATTTATATATAGCTACATTTATAAGTATAATTAAAAAAATTATATATAACTATATATATGCATAACCTTTTCTTTTTTTCTTAAAAAAATATTTATATACTTCTTAATAAATCTACTCTACATGTTATGAATTGCATTATACATATTACATGAATATGTAATGTTTGTCAAATGAGTAGCATTTTTTGTTGCTTCATTATTATGGTGGTGAGACAAATCACCATTGCATATTACAATGAAATGAAATGAGACTACATTATCTTTGACATTCATCTTACAAAATTTAGATGTATCTTGCTGCCATTTAAATAATAAAAGCTATATTAAGAAGTAACCATTTTTTCTAATCTATATTCATATAAAAAATTTACTGTAAATTTTAAAAATTTAGAATTTTCTATGCATAACCTATTAAAAATTTACACATAATTCACAAACTCAAATTTGTAATGTGATAAATTTTTTTATCAAATAATCAGTTAATGCACTTTCTACAAAAATAAGGATTAACACAAAATATGGGAAAACCCTTCATTACAGTATATATAATTTAACATATCAAATCATGCAATAAAGAAATTTAATAATTTAATTATTAATTTTGAAAAATAAAAATATAGCATTCTAAACTTATTAAATTTTCAAATTCAGTTTCCATTTCAAGATCTTATGCTTGCAGATTTAATAATTTTTTTTAAAAAATTCTGAAGGATATCATAGTGAATTTACAAAACATTTAAACCACTTGCATTAATATTTCAATTATTTTCATTTGAAACAAAATTTCACTAGTAAATTTTTTTTTTTTTGTTCATGCTACAAATGTTTTTAAAAATATTTATCTGCAACAAGAAACAATTAGCACATTTTGATTTGTATCTACTTAATAACACTCTGATTGTGAATAATAACAATTAGTTGATTTCATATCAACATTTAAAAAGGAATTGAAGTAAGTTCTGCAACATTAACCCCTTAGTGCATTATCTCATATTGTATATTTTCAGAGCACCATAACTCATGCACAAATTAATTTTTAGTTCTGGATCAAAATGAGTATATAGAGGTAACTTGTTTTATCTAAAGCAGTACTGTACATCTGATAAAAGTCATTCCATTTTGATTTCATGATGTTTTATAAACATTTATCTTGATGTCCTTCAATACTCATCAGATTTGCATGGAGCTGTTGAATTGACTTATTACCACTTGCATTCACATTCTATTATTTTTCTTTTTCAAAATTAATAAAAGTGAAGGCGTTTTTAATTATAACAGCATTATCGTATAATATGGCGATCTTAAAAAAAATATAGCAATGAATCAGATAATTGTAGTTCAGATTATAATCTGAATCCGATTTCATCAGTGGCTAAATTTACACTTGAATTTCAACAAAAAATAAAAATCTACTGTTTATAATTTTAACAGTGCATTGTTTCGATATAAAATTAATAAAATTGTATAAATAAATTTCATAAAAAATTTTTCAAAAACTACTTAAAAAACAAAACATTGAGAGGTTAAATTATAATAAAGAAAGTACAAAATAAACTGAATGAACATTTATTGAAAGAAATTGTACAATAAAGCCAATTGAAACATTTTTAAATTAACACAAACATTTTTAATTATATATTTATCACTATTAGGAATATTTTATGTAAATGTAATGTAATTGTATTTTCTATCATATTAAAAGATTTCCAGACGATGAAATTGATATGCAATACTAATTTTTTATATAAAAATTGATTCATTAATGTATTTAACGAACAAATTAAAGGAAGGAATATTATATATATATAACTGCATTTAATTTCCTTTTGTAAAATAATGATATAAAAAACAAAAATACAATTCTAGCTTTTGAAAGAATATAATTGCAGATCTTACACATCTTTTAAATAAGAATTTAAAACTTTTAATTTAAAAAATAAAAACTAAGAAATTAACAAAAAGAACCGATTATTATTGATTTGAAATAATGAAAGGCAAGAATTTATATATATTTTGCTACAGATATCAAAATTGCACGAATAAAACAACGATCATAAGAACAGCAAGATATATCTCATTAATGAACAATGCAGCCAGGAAATAATTGTGCAATTAATAAATGGGCATTAAAAAGTGATTTAAAAAAAATCAAATTAATTTATGAGCTGTACATATAAACTAAGTAGTTTAATATAGCATGCCCAAAAAAAATTTAAGTAACAAATATAATAAAAAACAAGTTTTTATATAACTTTAAATCAATTTAACTTTATAATTTCATATATATTTATACAAAGATAATGAAAGTTAAAATTATATAAATAAGTTATAAAAATGAATTTTCAAGCTTAATAAAATAGCTTGAAACATTATTCATTAAATTTTTTTTCTTTCCAGTTTGCTTTATATGACACAGAAAGTTGAATTTCTGTAAAATTAAGTTACAAGTCTTAGTTAACAAAACAGCAAATTATTGCTTTATACTTAGTAAAAAAGTAAATAATCTAAATATATAAAGTTAAAAGTAACACAGCTTGTCATCCTGTGTTTGAATGCAACTTGAATGTACCTACAGGAGAATAATTATCATCTACCCAGTCTGCTTTGCCAAGTAGAAAATTTTTTATAAGCCACTTGTAATAAACTTTTCATATGATCACACAACTGTGATTGTAAACAATTCTTAGTTAGTTTTTCTTGGAAAGGCTGCAACTTAGCAAATTCAAATCTCTGAAGGCTGTTTTGCATGGAAAGGACTTTTTCTTCTAATTGAGGTGTAGTAGTTGGAAAACAGCACCAAAAATGACGAAGTAGTTCAGACAGAGCACAATACAATTGCTTCATTTCAATTTGAATTTCAACTGGCACTGAATCTTTCAAATATGTTCCATCCATGTTTTTCATCAAAGACCCACCTGGTAATACATCACCAAGGGCAACAATTGCAGAGCTGGGAGTAAGCACATTAGACAAATTAGGTGACCAATGATAGATAGCATTATTTAAATGATTAACAGCAAATGTTACTTCTTCAGGTGATATATCATTAGTATCCAGCAGAGGAATTGGACCACTTAAATAGCGATTAATCTTGGTGAGATTCAAAGAGCTAACATTTTGTTTAGAGTTAGCACTCAAATCCTCATAAATTGTTTTCTTTTCAATTAAAATCTTTTTAGAATCTTTCTCAGATATAGAAGGCGAATTTTTGGTAGAATTAACACAATTGTTCACCAAAGCTATTTTTTTAGCATTAGGTAAATTATTATCAGCAGATGTATCTAATTTCTTTTTAGTACAACTTTGCAACACCATCATGGAGTGATGATTAAAACGTCTAATCATATTTTGATTGATTTCTTTTTGAGTATTATAGGCATTTACAACAGTTTTTGAGTCATCCTCAAGTAATTTCTCTTCATCAAATGAAGTTATATCAACAAAAGGATCAGGAATACCTTTATCTATTGCATTCTTTACATCTTCTTCGTCTATCTTAGCACATTCTGAAAACAAATCTTTAGAGTTTATATTCAGCCTGTCTCTATGAAAATAATGGGATTGAAAAAATTTGGTCCAGAACTCACTTTCAGTAATCTTATGTGGAACATTTTCCATATGCTTTTTTTTTACAGCAGGATAAGTACGAAATATAGAGTCTATTATTTCAGGTGTAATGTTATACTTAATTCCACATGAACCATCAGTTTGGGGAGCAATTCCAATTAAAAATGAACCTGAAACACCAGTTTCTTGTTCTGAATTTATTGCTTGGTTTTGAGCAGGTTTCTTGACATAATTTGCCCAGAATTCATCAGCTGTTATAACTTGAGTAGTAACAAGATCACGGTATAATTGAAAAAGAACTGGATCATTAGCCAAAATATTATTTTTCTCTTCTAATTCTTTGTTAATTTTTCGTTTGAATTTAGGAAGAAGTTGTTGGAGAAGTTCTTTAACACCATTTCTATCTTGTAATTGCCAAGAAGAACCCATAGGATTAACAAAATGAAAAGTTGTATTATCACCATTATGTAAAACTACTTGAAGCTGAACCTTTGATTTTCCTTCTGGAGATATTTTTTGCATTTTGATATCGGCATATTTATGGCTAATTGAGAAAGTATCCTTGCCATTTGGCATCCAAGCTATACGTTCATTCATTAAATACAAAGTACCATCAACTTTTTTGTGATGTACATGACTTACCATCAACAAAACGTCTTCCGATGAAGTCCCGGGTGACATTTTCACTATGATAAAATTAAAAAATTTTATTGAAGAGAACAAAATGTTATTTGTGCATAACTGGATGAGAACAGAAATTGTACGGAAGAACTATTCTTATTTTATTGCTTGAATATTATATAATTTACTATGAAAATGCTCATAATAAGATGAACAGTAGTAAGCAACTAAAAATTAAATAAAAATTGATAAGGAAAACATATGATATACCGCTTCATAAACTCATTTTATAAGGTTATCTTCAAGCACGCCTGACAGATCATATTTGTTACAAAGACTGGGCCTTCGCTATACAGTAGTGCTCCCAGCTCTGACGAATTATCGTGATCGTCGGCTAGTCCGAAAACCGGCAAATGACGTCATGAAACTTGTTCCAACCAATCAGAATATCATATATAAAAAGAATTAAAGAAATAAATGAAGAAAATGAAAGAGAAGAAAGTAGCTGTTTTACAAAATCAATAGCTCACTAAGATAAAAAAGAAGAAAACATTTATTAAGCATGTTTAATTAATTTTAAATTTATGATAATTTTTCTGAAGTTTAAATTAAATAAAATTTATTAAGCTAAATAATTTTTAATTGAGTTGTTATATGTTGAGTTTAATTATGCCAATAAAAAATCATATATATAAAAAAAACGAAAATTTTTTGCGTTGAAGAACAATAGTATTATTTTTTTCGGATTATTCAGCTAATACAATTACCATTTATTAAAAATATAGTTAAACTATTAATTTATGCTATGTAAATGATTATTAATCTATTAAAACTAGCAATATTATCCTGCTTAAGTTAATTATTTCGATGTAAATTCATCCTGAAGAGGGATCAATTTCGATATTATTATAACTTATGTTAAAACCAATGTAGAAGATTGATAATAAAGATTGGTTACAAGTAACTGAACAGTTTTAGAAAAATATCAGTGAAAGATAAATAAGTATATTTATTTTATTTTCGTTTATACTAATCTAAAACATATTAATTAACTTATGGTTAAATTAGAAAAGTTTTATAATCTTTATTATGTTTATATACTGTAATGTTTGTTAACTACAATCGTCTTATTTAAATCGATTATTGTTTCAGCTTTTTTATCTATATCGATTGGTATTGCAGGTAAACTCTGCAAAGTCTCTAACAATTCCATCTCTGTAATTGGTTATGAAAAATACTAGAGAGAGCATGTCAACTAATGAAATATGAATAACAAATTATGTTTCTCTAGTTGATTCATTGAAATAGAAAGAATACTGGAAATGCTTCAGTCAAAATGAAGTTGCGATATTTGTTGACAATATGCTAGGACAAACGATAGGAAGGGGTTAATAAGTTGGAATAACATAAAATTGCAGGATCGACAATGCATTCCTGTCGAGAAAAATTGTAAAGAAGAAAATAGAATTCACGAAAAGAAACAGCAACACATACATGTGTCAGAAAGAATTTCAATCAAGATATTTATCTTAAATAACATACAATTCTTCAGAAGATGTTTAAATGCTTGACAAACAGCACAAGCATGACATCAGCACTGCATGAAATCTCGAACATTCTGAAAGATTCGAGTACATCTCGGATCTCCCCGGTAGCTTCAGATATATAAAAACAAGATCTGAATCAAGTTTTGCCTCATACACCTTGGTTTACTTACAATCCCAGAAATAGAAATCAACACATGATAGGTCTGGCAATTGAGCAACCTAACGAATAGGAATCACAACCTATTCAAAGCTGCTGAAAGGTTACATTTAGATGTTGCCGTACGTAGAGGCAGAAATGGATGGTGCTTATCATATTTATTCCAGAAGAGTTCACTAGAAACATGGGCTTCGTCTAAGAGTTCTGCAGGATTTACCAAGTAAGCTAGACCATCTAAATATAGAAGCCAACAATACTAGCCCAAACATTTACAGTGAAACTTTTTGGTTTGCGCCTACTTGCGTACAGTGGGAATTCTCAAACGGCCACATATTGGCATTATGAGGATTGAACATTCTCACCTGGTAAAATTTGACTTATCCATGAACAGCATGGAAGTAACGAAATCTGTATTTGCCGTAATCTGTTGCAGACACCGAGTAAGAAATTTCTTCCGCAGTTCATATTTCTCGTACTCCAATGCTTGAATATATACCATTCTCTAACAGAATTCTAATAATACAGGATTGGGACAAACCCAATGGTTGGGCTATCTCACGGTACTTAGACTAGTTTCTGTAAAGTGTAGCGACACCTATTGATGTAAAATGGAATACAAATTGAACGACTTCTACTTTCACTGTTAAAAAAAGGGAATTTTCCCGCTAGAATAAAAATAGAACGTAGTTGGCGTTCGAAGTAGAATAAACATGTCGTAATTGTGAAAATTGATTATCGTCTTTCATTTTGCCGTCTGGATTTTAATAACACTACGCAACCTTTACAATACCGCCACATACTTGGTGACCCGTGAATTGTTTGCAAACAGTGAATTATTTACAAAATGACTGAATCTAATGAATCGGCGAAAAAAGATGAAGTAGCGCGGGTAAGTGTCAAAATACCTCCTTTTTGGGCAGAAAAACCAGAAATATGGTTCTTTCAAGTTGAAGCACAGTTTTCAATTTGTGGAATAACGGCCGAGGATACAAAATTCAACTACTTAGTTTCGCAATTAGAACCGAAGTTTGTTGAAAGTTTGTGGGACATTATAAGTGATGATAATAGAACAAAATATACCGCTGCTAAAACACGATTGCTGAATACTTTTAAAGAAAGCGAAAATAAGCGTCTTCAGACACTGCTGACAGGACTTGATTTGGGAGATCTTAAACCCAGTCAACTTTTACAAAAAATGAGAAACCTGGCTAATGATGGAATAACTGATAAGGTACTAACAACATTATTTCTACAAAAAATGCCTGATTCCGTGCGGAATATTTTACTAGTTAGTGATGAAGGAATTGAAAAACTGGCATTAATGGCGGATAGTATTCTTGAAATGCAACCAAAACAAGAACTTTACCGCTTAAGCCATAATGTTTCATCAGGATCAGAGGCCATGACTGAGTTACAACAACAAATTGCATCTTTGGATAATAAACTTGAAAAACTGAGTGTTACAAGGAACTCTCGTTCCCAACCAAGAAATAGATGTCGATACTCTTCTTCTCATCGAAGTAAGTCTCGCAATCACTCTTATAATCCTTCTGACAAATACTGTTATTACCATTTTCGTTTTCGAGAAAAATGTTTTCCTGATAAATGCAAAGCTCCATGTGCATGGAAAAATAATCCTTCGGAAAACCCGAATCAGCAACAGAATTAACGGCAGACTCTGCTGCTGAAAATACAAAACATTGCCGTCAATTCCGTCTATTTGTCAACGACAAAAAAACGGATTTACGCTTTTTGGTTGATAGTGGAGCGGACGTAAGTCTTATTCCTTATACTTCTAAACACAAATTTATTAGTGACTATAAATTATATGCTGCAAATAATACTGCAATCGATACTTTTGGTACAGAAATTTTAAATCTTGATCTAGGTTTACGCCGAGAATTTCAATTCCCATTTATTGTGGCCAAAATTAGTAAACCTATACTAGGTGCAGATTTTTTAAATAAGTTCAATTTATTAATTGATGTAAAGCATAAAAGATTAATTGATGGTGTAACTAACCTTGCAGTTTATGGTGACATTGCACCCATCTCTATTAATGAAAGTGTAAATACAACGAGCAGCTTATGTAAATATTCTGATTTATTTTCTATGTATCCCAATATAACAAAACCAAATTTTCTTCTTTCAAATGTTAAACATAATGTAAAACATCATATTATAACTAAAGGACAACCTATAAATTGTAAAGCAAGACAATTAGATCCAAAACGGTTGGAAATAGCTAAAAGAGAATTTAAATATATGCTAGACAATAACATTATTAGTCCATCTAGCTCAGAATGGGCAAGTCCATTGCATATAGTAACAAAAAAAGTTGGTTCTTTTTGTCCGTGTGGTGATTATAGAAGATTGAATGATTTAACTATGCCTGATCGATATAACATACCTCGAATCCAGGATTTTCAACATATTTTAACTAATAAAACTATATTTTCTAAAATTGACATTACTAAAGCATATTATCACATTCCTGTAGCAGATGAAGATAAGGCAAAAACTGCCATCATCACACCTTTTGGACTTTATCAATTCAATGTGATGAGTTTTGGTCTCAAAAATGCCCCTGCAACATTTCAAAGGTTTATGAATGAAGTTCTTTATGGTCTAGACTTTGTGTTTCCATACTTAGATGATGTGTTGATCGCCTCTTCTTGCGAGGAAGAACATCGTTCACATCTTAAAATAGTTTTCCAGCGTTTAGATAAATATGGTCTACGGATTAATATTAGCAAATCAGTTTTGGGAGTACCTGTAATAGATTTTTTAGGCTATCAAATATCTGCGGAAGGTTCACTACCTCAACCTCAAAAGATCAAAGCTATCATAGAATATCCATTGACAGAAACTATGCACGAATTACGTTCTTTCTTAGGAATGATCAATTTTTATCGTAATTATATAAATAATGCCGCAAAAACTCAAGCCCCTCTACATGAACTTTTGAAAGGATCTACAAAAAAAGATCGACGCAAAATACCATGGACCGATGAAACTAGACAAAGTTTTGAAAAATGCAAACAAGATGTTGCTCAAATAGCGTTAATGGCTTATCCCAACTCGGATTACCCTCTGGCACTTCTCACAGATGCATCTGATTGGGCTATTGGATCAGTTATTCAACAAAAAGAACCAAATGGATGGAAGCCAATTGCATTTTTTTCTAAAAAACTTAATGATGCTCAGAAAAGCTACAGCGTTTATGACCGTGAACTTTTGGGTATATATTTATCCATTAAACATTTTAAGCATTTACTTGAAGGTCGAGATTTTGATATTTATACTGATCATAAACCGTTAATATTTGCTTTTAAGCAAAACAATGATAAAGCCTCCCCCAGACAACTCAGACACCTACAATATATCTCACAATTCTCTACTAACCTATACCATATCAGTGGTCGAAACAATGTGGTAGCAGACAGACTGTCTAGAATTGAGGACATCGATTCACCTATTGTCGATTATGACTTGATAGCAGATGCACAAATTAATGATGATGAACTGCAACAATTGAAATTACATTCCAAATCATTACATTTTAAAGAACACCAATTGCCATCAGGAAAGCTTTTGTATTGTGATACCTCTACTTCCAGTATCAGACCATTCATACCAAAAAATTTTCGCATCACAATATTTAATACACTTCACAATTTAGCTCATTCTGGAATTCGAACTACTGTAAAAGAAATAACTAAAAGATTCATTTGGCCAAATATGAAAAAAGATGTTAAACAATGGACTTGTAGCGACACCTATTGATGTAAAATGGAATACAAATTGAACGACTTCTACTTTCACTGTTAGAAAGGGAATTTTCCCGCTAGAATAAAAATAGAACGTAGTAAGCGTTCGAAGTAGAATAAACATGTCGTAATTGTGAAAATTGATTATCGTCTTTTATTTTGCCGTCTGGATTTTAATAACACTACGCAACCTTTACAATACCGCCACATACTTGGTGACCCATGAATTGTTTGCAAACAGTGAATTATTTACAAAATGAATGAATCTAATGAATCGGCGAAAAAAGATGAAGTAGCGCGGGTAAGTGTCAAAATACCTCCTTTTTGGGCTATTGGATCAGTTATTCAACAAAAAGAACCCAATGGATGGAAGCCAATTGCATTTTTTTCTAAAAAACTTAATGATGCTCAGAAAAATTACAGCGTTTATGACCGTGAACTTTTGGGTATATATTTATCCATTAAACATTTTCAGCATTTACTTGAAGGTCGAGATTTCGATATTTATACTGATCATAAACCGTTAATATTTGCTTTTAAGCAAAACAATGATAAAGCCTCCCCCAGACAACTCAGACATCTACAATATATCTCACAATTCTCTACTAACCTATACCATATCAGTGGTCGAAACAATGTAGTAGCAGACAGACTGTCTAGAATTGAGGACATCGATTCACCTATTGTCGATTATGACTTGATAGCTGATGCACAAATTAATGATGATGAACTACAACAATTGAAATTACATTCCAAATCATTACATTTTATAGAACACCAATTGCCATCAGGAAAGCTCTTGTATTGTGATACCTCTACTTCCAGTATCAGACCATTCATACCAAAAAATTTTCGAATGACAATATTTAATACAATTCACAGTTTAGCTCATTCTGGAATTCGAACTACTGTAAAAGAAATAACTAAAAGATTCATTTGGCCAAATATGAAAAAAGATGTTAAACAGTGGACTCAAACTTGCATCAACTGTCAGAAAAATAAAATAACTAAACATACAAAATCAGAATATTCACAATTTCAAGCACCAGATGAGAGATTTAGTGTCGTTCATATAGATTTAATTGGACCTTATTCACCTTCCAATGGATACACATACTGCTTGACGTGTATTGATCGGTTTACCTCTTGGATGGAAGTGGTACCGTTATCAAATATCACTGCAGAAAGTATAGCAAAAGCTTTTTATGAGCATTGGATTACCCGATTTGGTGTACCTACTTGTGTTATTACTGACAGA
>BPLQ01004737.1:561327-574810 GCA_021605075.1 Caerostris darwini
GTAAAACTTCCTGTTCGTTTCAATGACATTATTGACTTTTCTTCAAATTTATAATTCATCCATTCCATTTTAAAAATTAATTTGATTTATTGTATGTAATTGTTTAAATGTAATTGTATTTGTAATTATTTTGTGCAATTTCAATTTGTATCAATGTGTATTTGTTCGCTATTATTTGTATTGATATATTAATTCGTCTACCATTTTCAAAGTAACGTAACTTTGTTACTGGTAGGGGAGTGATGTAGCGACACCTATTGATGTAAAATGGAATACAAATTGAACGACTTCTACTTTCACTGTTAGAAAGGGAATTTTCCCGCTAGAATAAAAATAGAACGTAGTAAGCGTTCGAAGTAGAATAAACATGTCGTAATTGTGAAAATTGATTATCGTCTTTTATTTTGCCGTCTGGATTTTAATAACACTACACAACCTTTACAATACCGCCACAGACTCAAACTTGCATCAACTGTCAGAAAAATAAAATAACTAAACATACAAAATCCGAATATTCACAATTTCAAGCACCAGATGAGAGATTTAGTATCGTTCATATAGATTTAATTGGACCTTATTCACCTTCTAATGGATACACATACTGCTTGACGTGTATTGATCGGTTTACCTCTTGGATGGAAGTGGTACCGTTATCAGATATCACTGCAGAAAGTATAGCAAAAGCTTTTTATGAGTATTGGATTACCCGATTTGGTGTACCTACTTGTGTTATTACTGACAGAGGCACTCAATTTATTTCAGAACTATTTCGAAGTTTAGCTGCGCTATGTGGTGTTAAAGTAAACCATACGTCTTCTTACCATCCTCAGAGTAATGGAAAAGTTGAACGTCTTCACCGTACCTTGAAAACAGCTATTAGATGTCATAACAACGTTCGTTGGACGGACACATTACCAACGGTTCTTATGGGTTTGCGAGCTGCTCTACATGAGGACTCTAAGTATACAATAGCTGAAATGGTTTATGGAAAAACTATTAAACTGCCAGGCGAATTCTTTGAAGAATCCTAATTTCCAATATCTGATGATAATTTTGTAAGCAATCTCCGAAAACAGATGGCTGACTTAAAACCATACCAATCCAAAAACAAATGTAAACAAAAGATCTTCATTCCAAAAGATTTGTACACATGCTCACATGTGTTTCTGCGAATTGACAGAGTTAAAAAACCTTTAGAACCCCCATATGAAGGACCCTATTTGGTATTGCAAAGATCCACGAAAAACTTTCTTCTATCAATTAAAAATAAACAAGTTAATATTTCAGTGGATAGATTAAAACCGGCATATGTGTTACAACCTAATGAACATCTGAATCCAACGTCATCAAATGATCATACATCTTTGCCGAGTGAGCAAACATTTATACCAAGTCAGCAAGTTGCACAACCAAATACAACAACACGTTGTGGAAGACAAGTAAAACTTCCTGTTCGTTTCAATGACATTATTGACTTTTCTTCAAAATTATAATTCATCCATTCCATTTTAAAAATTAACTTGATTTATTGTATGTAATTGTTTAAATGTAATTGTATTTGTAATTATTTTGTACAATTTAAATTTGTATCAATGTGTATTTGTTCGCTATTATTTGTATTGATAAATTAATTCGTCTACCATTTTCAAAGTAACGTAACTTTGTTACTGGTAGGGGAGTGATGTAGCGACACCTATTGATGTAAAATGGAATACAAATTGAACGACTTCTACTTTCACTGTTAAAAAAAGGGAATTTTCCCGCTAGAATAAAAATAGAACGTAGTTGGCGTTCGAAGTAGAATAAACATGTCGTAATTGTGAAAATTGATTATCGTCTTTTATTTTGCCATCTGGATTTTAATAACACTACGCAACCTTTACAATACCGCCACAAAAGCATAGGACATTCTCCTTAGGGGCTGACTTCCATCCACTCATTCTCGATTCATTATAGCTATCTCGAACGAACCCCTTGCACATTGCGTCTGGTACAGTGTCTGTATGTTGAGGAGGCCTTTTAGAAAACATTCCTGAAACAAGTGCATAATAGCTTGCCCGTTACACTTCACCGCTCTATATTCAAGCTGCAAATTGACCAATTTCATGTTTGTATAATAGCACATTCTACAACTTCACCAATTATGTCTCAAATGCCGATTTCCTGAGTGAACGATGTGCAATACAGCTCCCATACAATACCATCTATTGCCTGAAGAAGGCATTAACAACTCTGCAGTGCTATGTGGTTCCGACTCATCTATATGCTCTTAACTTTTGTAGACGGTGTACTTCTCCTTAACTTTTATCAATGGTTCAACTTCCCGTGTATATTATACATTCATAATATCTAGTCGTTCTCACATTTCTTTCAAATTTTAATCTATATTTTAATAAGAACTTATGTAGAATTATTCATACTGAATTTTTGAAAATATTTTCGTCTGTTGAAAATATTTACTTAGGAAGTCAATCTCAGTATTAGTTTTTATAAATGTTTCATTTCAAAAAAATATTTTCAAACAATAATAAATTTTAAAGTTGTTTCAATGTTTGAACTTTTTTTCATATTCTGCTTTGCATACTAAAAGTTGCACTTGAAAACAAAAAAAATCAATAATTTATTATTTTACATGTTCAACCATTTAAGAGTTATGAAAACTTTTATAATGTTAATTAAATAAAACAAAATAAATCTATTATTTACAAAAATAAAAAGTGTGTATGTTTAAAAAAGATTTGTTATAAAATTTATAAAGCACAAATAAAATAATTTGATCACAGCATTTTTCAGTATTACGATTCTTTTGACGAATTACTTATTTTTAATACTTTACTTTAAAATGTTTAGATTTTAAAGTTAATCAATATTTTAAAATTTTAATTTAATTTTCAACTAAATTTTTTTTTATTATAAATGGAGTTTGTTTCAATTTTATTATTTCAGCATTTATTACTTCTGGGAATTTATAGAGCACATTAATCCCACAGGTTTTAAATGCTTATCTCGTAAAGACAAAATTTTGGAAGTACTTTACAGGAGTATTGAATAGAAAATATGTAAAGTATTGATATAAAAATTCTAGATTAAAACAAATCAAGAGCTGTTTCTTTACATGGAAAGTGGAAGAAATTCCTAAGATTACAGGAAGCGAGGATATATGTCATAATAGCAAGGCCTTTTCTACAAGTGGAAAAAAGAAGTGGTGTCCGTAAGAAGTAGGTTGAAGTAATACATAGAAGATATTTTTGCTTTCCCGAAAAACATTTATCTTTAGAGAATATTTTTGATTTCTTGAAAAACATTAATTTATAGAGGATAATCTATAGAGTTTTTCTGACGTATAATAAATGATCATTCAAAATGGTCATAAAAAAAAAAAAACAATTTAAAGGATAAGAAAATATTTACTTTTTGAAGCTTTTTTTATTAAGGAGTACTTGCCACTTATTGATTATTTCTGCTAAATAAAATTAAGAAAAGACGATATTTTTTACATTTATTTTTACCCTTACCATCAAATTATTATTATTTTATTTGAAATTAATTAAAACGTACATTTCATAAAACAATTTTAAATAATAATTTAACTTTCCATTACATTATATTTTTTTTATCACAAGAGGAAGTTCTTTTAATTATTAATATTTCAACATTTAAATAATTTTTTTACTTGAGATATATAGTGAAAGATCATCAAAAAGGATCGTTTATAAAATGACTTGACTTGACTTGGCGCTTTGAGATGTATGCTCGCTGACGCTGCTTTATCTCAATTTATCCAAATGTTTCACCTCCCAACAATGTTGCAGAAGTGGAAATGAGACCTCCTCAAAAAACACTCCAAAATTTAAAATTCCAAAATCACCGAAAAATTCGAAATTCCAGGAGTCCAAATTTCCGTCTGAAATACCATAAGCGTTGTCGACACTTTCTGGCAACCAAAAGAATAACAGTAAAAGAAGTATATTTGAACATGAAAAGAATAGACAACCTACTGATCAAGCGATCAAACATTTTAACATTTAAACGATAATTTAGAACGCATGAAGTACTACTAGTACTTGAAACGAAAAGAGAAAATGAGATAACACAGGGAAAAACATATGGCGCATATAGTTGACGGGGTTACGAGACTTTTCGTAGGAATTGTAGAATTGCTGTTGTTTTATAATAAGCATCTTCAGACATATCGAATAACCATGAGTATGAAAGAACTCTATAACCAAAAGCATTTTGGAGTTTGTTTCGTGCTATTTTAATATTTTTTGCATCGGAACAAAATGTGTTCCACCGTTACCGGAGTTTTGCAGATCGAACATAATGGAGAGGAAGTTAGGCCAAATCTGTAGAGTTTTGCGTTGGAAGAATATGTTTTTGTGCGGAACCTGGAAATAAGAATATCTTCCCTTCGATGATTAGGAAAAAGTCTGTGTGTAGGTTTAATATTATTCAAATGCATGAGTTCCTGAGCATATTTGCTACCCTTCCATTGTTCTGCTACTTTTAGTTGTGCTTTCTTTTTTTTTAGTTGAAAGATGAGATTTCCATGGAAACGCGTCCAATTCCACTCATTCTGCAACAATTAGTTGGGGTACTTTCAAATCATTCTGTTTTAATAACTGCTCTTCAAAATCAACCAGTCAATAACATTCAATAGATCGACCAATAATTCTATCTTATGCGTGACTTGGAACTCCAATAGTCTCAAAGGAAAAATTAATGAATTACAAAATTTTATATCTGAAAATAAACCTTGTGTAATTGCTCTCCAAGAAACCCTCCTTCGGCCAGGCGATTCCTTCAAAATTCCAAATTATATCATATATCGCTCCGATCGTCTTACCCACAGAGGAGGAGGCACGGCTATCTGCATTCATAAAAATATTAATCATCATCAAATTCATTTTACTACAACCAGCTTTGAAAACTCTGCTATCGTTATTAATCTCAAGAATAACCTAAAAATTACTGTTGCTAGCATTTATCGCCCTCCAATTGGTAGATTCCTCACACAAGAACTTGATACAATAGCGAACTCCAATCAACAAGTACTTCTATTTGGTGACTTCAATTCCAAGCATCCTGCATGGAATAATGGACGCAGCAACATAAATAGTTCTATTCGCTTCGATTAGACAAATCTTAATGCATTCAATGTTATTGCTCCTAATGATCCCACATATTTCTGCCTTCACAATCCTTGCAATAGTACTCTTGATATCGCACTTCTTAAAAATTTAAACGCCGGACCTGCTTCTTCTATCAACGATCTTTCCAGTGATCATAACCCTGTGATAGTTGAAGTCTCTCATAATTCATTTACGCCCTTCCTCAATAGCATAATCACAACTACCAATTGGAATATTTTTACTAAAATTCTCTCTCAAAGCATTCCTGGTAATCCAGTCATCTCCAATATTCAAGATATTGACAAATTAATAGATAAATTTAACTATGCTGTTACTTCTGCTATCAACCTTGCTAGCAAATCTAAAGAACTCAGTACACCACACCAAAAACTTCCGACTGAAATCACCTCTAAAATTGCGGAAAGAAACAGAATTCGAAAATTATGGCAAGATACCAGGTTTCCTCCGTTCAAGCAATCCGACAACAAGCTTCAAAAAGAAATAAAGCAAATGATTCACAAATTAAAGAATGACAGATGGAATGAATTTTTATTAGGCCTAAATCCAGAAGATAATTCTCTCTTCAAAATTAACAAACATTTTACCAAAAAATATCCCAAAATTCCTCCACTGGTTGGATACTCAGGTCTTATATTCTCATCTTCTGATAAAGCGAACTCTTTTGCTGAAAACCTTGAACTCTGCTTTCAAGAAAACACTGAACCTTGCGATTACTCACAAATTGAGCATGTTGAAGATACAGTAACTTCCTTTCTAGCTGATCATCAAAATTATCATAACAATATTTTTTTTTCTCCATCTGACATAATTAACTTAATCAAGAATCTCAACATTCGGAAATCTTCTGGACCTGACAACATTCGAAATAAAGCCTTAATGTGTCTCCCCCTTAATGCCATTACTCATCTTGCAAAAATCTACAACAGCTGTACTAAATATCACTACTTCCCTCATATCTGGAAAAAAGCAAATATCATCATGTTCCCTAAACCTGGCCAAGATAGGAAATTTCCTCAAAATTATCGGCCCATCAGTCTCCTTAGCTGTGTAGGAAAATTTTACGAAAAACTCTTAGTGAAACATATTACTTCTTTTTGCCATAAAAATTCCATAATTCCAGCAGAACAATTTGGATTCCGTCAACATCACTCAACTTGTCATCAACTTCTACGTGTTACCAATATCATCACTGAAGGATATAACTATAAATTTTTTACAGGAGGTGTCTTTCTAGATGTCAAAAAAGCTTTCGATCGATTGTGGCACAATGGACTGATCTACAAAATGATCAAACTTCAATTTCCAACTTGGATCACACTTATCATTACAAATTATCTTAAAAATAGAACCTTTGAAGTTCGACTTCATAATGAATTCTCCAAAATCGGTCGTATTTGTGCTGGTACACCTCAAGGAAGCGTGCTCAGTCCTGTTCTCTACAATATCTTTACCTACGACTTTCCTCAGTGCACTAACATTTCCATTTGCCTATTTGCTGACGATTCTGCTGCTCTTGCCCAAGGTGCTTCTATTCTTTATGTCTTCAATACTCTTCAAAATTTTCTGAATATCCTAGAGGATTGGCTAACTAAATGGCGCATCGCAATTAATGTCTCTAAATCTCAAGCTATCATTTTCCGAAAAGGACACGCCAGACAACCATATATTAATCTCTCCTTTTTTGATCAAGAAATTGAATGGGCAACTAATATTAAATATCTCGGCTTAATTATAGACAATAAACTTACGTTTCGAGCTCATATTCAAAAATTCAAAGAAAAATGGAAAAAATTTGATCTCACTCTACCACTCATTAATAAATTTTCTAAATTAACTTTGTCAAACAAACTTCTTCTCTACAAACAAGTTCTTAGGCCTATCCTTACCTATGCTGCCGCAATCTGGGGTCTAGCTGCACAATCTAACAAGAAATCTGTACAAATTATTCAAAAAAAACTTCTTCGTATTATCACTGGTGCACCCTGGTTTGTCCGCAACTCTACAATTCATCAAGATTTAAAAATTGATTCTATTGACAACTATATTACTAAACTTTCTAGAAATTTCTTCAATACCATTGCTACTCACGAAAACCCTCTCATCAAGGCACAAACTATATTCACGCAATTGAATGGAAAATACAAGTATCCTTTCTCTACTTCTAAATGGAATCGAAGCCTCAAACCACACTTATCGCTTTTTAGATATTTTACTTCAACGCATATTTACTGATCATAAATTTCTTGTTACGTTTCCATCACCGATGATTTACATTTTCCTTACTTTCTTCTTTTTTCTCTCTCAAATCATACGATTACTATTAACTATTTATCATGACTTTTCTTTCCTACTGCCTTCACATACCATTGAGTAGATGAACGCTTCGCGTTCAGGCACTCGACATCTGTATTCAACAATGACGAAAGATGAGATTAATAAAATTTAAATTCATCTGAATATAAAGCAAACATCTACTTTTTAATTTTCATATAATTGAGTAACTTGCTTTCTGCTAAAAATATTAATATATGCATGTAATTTTTTAATTTTTTTATTTTACTGAAGCAAATTTTGATGATACCCTTATTGTGAAAGATTTTAAAATTATTATCCTAATTGTTTCTGAAGAAATTCAAAAATTATGAATGATAAAACTGAGTTGAACCGTATCGTACTAGAGAAATCGAAACACAATGTTTTGACCAATCAAACTTCGTAACTTGTTTCATTCGTCGTTAAAAGACTACCCATAACCGTTCTAGTCATTCACCGAGAGAGCACTGTGGATGCTCAATTGCTGGGTTTTTTCTCGTCGTCAAAATGGCTTCCCGGACTGTTTATTGTATTTGTGGGGAGCCTTATGATTCTCTGCGATTTATGATACAATGTGATTCTTGCAAAGATTGGTACCACGGAAGGTATGAATTTATTATTAATTTATTGCCCCCTTTTTTTTGCCTTTTAGTTTTTCCTATTGTTGATTTGTTGTTATATCAAATTAGAAATTTCAATTGTCAGTCAGTCCACTTATTTTGTAATTTCTGCTAAAAATGTAAAATAAAATAATCATTTATTGCTTGCATTGCTGTATTTTCTTGTAAGTTTAAAACTGACGATTTATCTTCGGAAATTAGAATTTATTTAGATATGTAATCGCACAGTGATGTGAAAACTGCATTCTATTCCTATGTATTTTGATGGCATTACAGCTATTAATTTCATTTTAATTCAGCGATAAAATCAATGCAATTTATAGATTGTATTTTAAATGTAAATAAAGTATAAATGTTTTTAATCGAATAATATTTCTTCAATGTTATAGTATTCAATCTTAATCAAAATAAAATAATTAATGTGAAAGAGATTGTGTCTTCTGTTGTTTTACGTTCTTATAATTTAAATTATTATATAAGTATCGTGATTATCATATAAAAGTTTTTTATTAGTTTTATGAATATAATATTCAGTCTCAAATTTTTTGTCATATACTTTCACAGATTGTTTAACATTTGCTTAAGAAAGAAGGATGTTTTTAATTTAAAGATATTAGAATACTATTTAATTGTATAACAAGATGGATATTTATTAAAAAATAAAATTCAAATAATGCATACTTATGGTAAAAAATGTTTAAATTTGTAACAATAATTCGAAATATGCATAAATTTTTTGACAACTCCAGTTTTTAAACATTTCAAAAGTGTTTCATAATTTACATTTTTTTTATTCTATTTATTTCTCTATATCAAATCAACAGATAAGTGTATACTGGATGAAAACTTTTGAATCTTCAAAAAATAAATATATATATAAAATATTGTGACAAATAAAATTGATTAAACAAAACAAAAAATATGCATATGAGAATAATTCTTTTTATCCTGTACTATATTTTAGATTATTTAACATGATAAATTTTTTTGCACGTGTAAACCATTATTATTTAAATTTTTTTTATTATTTATAAACAACTTCAATTTTAGATAGCTGTAGTCTACAGTATTATGAATTTTTTCATGTGTTGAAATATTTTTTTCTGATATCATGAATTGTTCAACACAGCTATGCACTTATCCACATAAAACTCCATCTTGCAAAAATGATTGATTTCTATATCTTTCGTATTATTAAATCCAAATAGTAAATTAAATTGTATCGTGTGGCATTTTTAAAATTTTTATTTTTATTTTTTTATTTCAAGAGAAAGAATGAAAGGTATAGCTTAGGTAAAATTATATGGCCAGATCTTAGTTTTGAGAATTTATTCTGAGATTTAGAAAAAAGAGTAAAAAAAATTATACATTTAACTGCAAATGTTGTTTCATTTCTACTTCATTCCAACTGTGTTCCAAAAAATGGCTAAAATTGTAGAATCCATTGAACAGCAATTTTTTAATGATGAATTTCCTTTTTCAAACTTTAATACTGAAAGCCAGCTATTATTATCTTTTCTCTTTCACTTTACATTAAAAAAAAAAAAAACTAAGAGAAATAAACAGAATATGCACATTCAAGCGGATTAAAACATCTCCTGTCGTTTTCCAGTTGGAATTGGTAGTGCAATGATGCTTGGTTCCTTTTTCTCCACAAATCATGTTGAAAAACATATAAATATGCTACAAATTAAGATTTAAAAAATTTCAGAAAACTTAATTTTTTCAAGTCATGTATTTATTTAAATATATTTTTTATGGAAAATAAATTTTTTAAATTAATATTTTATTTACAATGGTATTCATCTTGCTTGAAATACAATAAAACATGGAATAAAATTATTTAATTGAGTAATTTTTTGTGCTATCATTTTTTTTAATTATACAAAAAAGAAAAATTCTTTTTTAGATATTTTCTCATTTATGTTTTATCTTTTTGTATGCAGTAGAAAATACATTGCAAAAAATAATTATAATGTATTATGGATGACATATAATACCTATATAAAATTTTCATTTGCAATAACTACTTGTACAATCCTTGAAATTGGACTTCAAATCATCCACATGCACTCCTTTTCACATGTACCGAAGTAACCGTCTAAATTTGTCTATTTTTCTGTAGCAAAGGTGAATCTCAATGGATTATGTGATAATACTGACATTGAATTGCCAATCAATTAACTTTCATTGCAATTCACTTAATAGAATTAACATAAAACACCTTTTTATGGTTGTTCACCGATGTATAAATCTGATATGAATTGCATGTTTTTTACTTAAAACATTCTATCTTCAGTCATTATAACAGAAATTTTTATATATTCATGGAAAGTATTAGGCCTTCTTTCACAAATTTTTCTACATAGGGACAAAACCATATTTACAGATCTCGTATGTGTCCTGAAAATCCTAAAAAAAATTTACTAAAATTCAATAAGCTGCCCTGAAATTTTGAGTGTTATGCTTTTAGTATCTAAACTAATCCACACAAAATTTCTTGGATCAGATTCCAGGCTGTGTCAAAAGTGAACAAGCTAATCGCAAGCAGGTCTTTCCACCTGTTGGTTGAAAGAATGTTATGTGGCAGTTAGCAATTCCTCTGATTGGTTTGAAAGAAGGATGTAATAGTAGCAACTATTATATCTGGGCGAAAGAACGTTGTGAAAGAACCATGCAATCCAAGGAAAGTAGTTTATTGTTTGGATTGCAGTATCTGAAAAACAAAAGAGAGCAAATGCTGTCATCTTGTTTGGAAGAGTGGAAATGAGGGGGGGGGGCCGCCCACAATCTTTTTGCAAATCAACTCTCATATTTCCAACCTCATAATAAGGGCAATCAACTTTCTCAGAAATTCTTAGTGTTTCTATTGCTCCTTCTTTCTAGACCAGTTCTCTGTCTCGGCTTCATGCTACACCGGTCAATATCATCTAGTTAAGCAGTACTTTAACAGTTCAACTTTAAGTCCTAATAGCACATGTTCCAGAACTGAATTGTGAAACTCTTGCTTCTCCTTGTTATATATGGCCGAGTGGCTAGCGCTCGGTACCACAGGTGTCGTATTCGAGTCCTGGCAGTGCCATGGATGTTTGTAGTGGTTCGGAATCCAATTTAAACAGTAGGTCCCAGTCTAATATGATCATAGAGCATTATGAAGATAGTGTTACTCATTTCCATAGCATGTCTTCGAGCTACACATACCCCAATCTAAATGAGTAACAGCATTCGTCTGCAGACCCCATACGGCATGCCTTCTTCAAGGCTAGTTTGTATTGGGCTATTTACAGGGAAATGGTCAATACGACCTAATCCTCGATGTAAGTTAAAAAAAAAAAAATCCTTGCCATATATATATATATATATATAAGTATATGTTTGCATTCAAAATGCAGTGATTCAAAACAAAATTGATAACCAATCATGCAAAAAGCATCAAGCTCTTATAAAAGTTCTTGCCAAAGTTTTTTCTATAAATTCCAGCGATGACAAATGTGCTGGTTGAAGCAATCCTAGTGTACTTAAATTGTGAAAAATTTGTTCAGAGTAGATACTAATAACTGTGAAGTATTAAAAGGAGAGATTTATATATTGCTACCAATCAAATGTAACTTTATTTTTTCATCTGTTGGAGAACTCCACTATACCATGAAATACCTTGTCAGTGTAATACTTTAAAAGTATAAAAGAGTTTAATATTTTCAAACTTGATTTTTTCAAAAATTATTGCATGTAGGGTTCTATTAGGCAGTTAACTATCTTGCCATGCCCACAAATATCAATCAAATAGGACAGTTTCTGAAGTCTCCTTGTTAAAAGATTCATAATTCCATTTTCATTGCAAAGCAGTTTAAGGAGATCAACTACACTTGGCATGCAAAGTTCAGTGGTACATCTAATTTTATTTTAACTGCTGATTTCCTATTAAATTCTTTGAAAGATTCTTTAACTATTTCACAAATTTGAAAATAAAGCAATTGTACTGAAATTCTACATTAAACAAAAAGATACATTGTTCTTTAATAATATATAATTCTCTTTTATAAATATATTGATCTTTCATTGAAAAAATTAATGATTGATCTTTAGAAAGCAACTAATCCTGAAGATGATTCTTTAAATGAACAGTGGAAATTATAATTTTAAAAATAAATATGTTTTGATATTTTTAAATATGGGTGTGAAATTTTATTTTCAATTATCATTCATTATGGGTAATACAAACAAATAATCAAGTATGTGGAGTTGGCTATAGACTAAACGATACTGAATATACGATTTCTCAAATCTCAATATATCATCCATCTAATATTGCAATATATCAATTTTATACAGATTTAAAACTTCAAATATGGAACTTGTTTTTGAATCATAAACAGCAAAATAGGTGCTCTCCTGACTGCCAAATGTTTTAAAAATAGTTTTTAATTATTTTCTGGTATGAATTATGTTCATTTTATTGTCTTCAACACAAAATTAATGCATTTTCCAAAACAACTTATCACTTCCATTTAGTGTTAAATAAATAATTAGTTGCATTCATTTAGTCTCTCCCCGACAACTTCAAAATGGAATACAATCTTTTTCTTGCACAATAAGTCAGTATATTAACTATGACTACATGAAGGAAAATTATTGGGGATGGGGAGATAATTATTATCGAGTTTATTAGAAAGGAAAGAGGCAAGTGCATTAGGGTTATCTATATTTAACAGCCTATCTATCTATCACTTTAATTTTGAATATATTGTAATTATTTTGAAGTATGCTTTTTCAATGGGGTAGGGGGAAACAAGAATAAATCACTATAAAACATTAAATGTTAAGCTGTATAAGTAAAGCAGCGAGATTATTATAGATGGCATAATTATAAGTTTATATATTTACAAATAGATAATTTTTATACAGAAACGGGAGTGTGAGTAAAATCTAACTTTTTTTAATAATTTCTACTTAGACTTAATGTAATAAAATAAAAACCCCTTTTAGTAATTGAATGTTAAAAAATTATAAAGTTGACCAAGAATGTTATGTAGAAGATCTTTTGCCTAAATTCTTATTAATTTCAAATTTTTTACTTTTTTGACATAAATAAAAAAATTACCTTTTAAATAAAATCAATATGTGAACTTCTCAATTTTATTAACAATATGTTGATACATTATATATATGAGAAGGTAAAAGAATCATTAAATAAAGATTACATAAATACTACAAAACTTAAGTACATAGAAATATCAAACAATTTCAAAATGGTATAAAAAGTGAAGTTTTAAATAAAATTTTAATTTTTGTGGCCAATTTTATTTTAGGTGAGAATTCTTAATAATAATTAAAATAATTTGAAAAGAAAAACTAAAATCAAGAAAATGCTAGTTACATCAGTAATATTCCTAAAGC
>BPLQ01004737.1:583430-595713 GCA_021605075.1 Caerostris darwini
AAAATCACTACGGCCTGCGCAAAAAAAAATTTTATAAACACATTTTTATTTCCCCCCCCCCCCCCCCCCAAAAAAAAAATCTGCTATCTTGTTTCCCTTAAGACCACACCTCATATTTTAGAACAATGGGAGGATATCCATTGGAAAGCAACTCTTTTCACATTCCTCTTCAGGAACGCCATGCAGCTATTTATAATACCTTGTTATGTTAATACATTAATAATGCTCATAATGACCTAGTAATTAGTTTGTCAGTTTTCTAAATTAGAAATAAATTCAAATTCAAAACCTAAGGACCATCTAAAGTTCTGCATATGTCAATGAAGTTAAATTGTAAGAAAAAATATTCTTCTGTAAGTCTTGATGAATGAGTGAAAAGTGATACCCCAATTTCCAAAGGGTGGTTGTTTCATATTGTGGTCAAAGACTGTCCTCTGTTAACTGCTTCTGTTTTAATTGATTTAAAAACTTAAGTGTTCCTGCCAATCGAGGGAAGAAAAAATTTAAACAGTTAATGTAAACATGTCCAATAAAGAGCAATGTGTGTAAAATGTTTTTTCAGACATTTAGTTTAATATTTGCATGTGTAATTGTGATGTAAAATTATTTTTATCTATATTTTTTATTATAATATTGAAGAGGAATGGCTTTTTTGAAGAAAAAATTTATTTTTTTCAAAATAAAAAATAAAAAAATATAGGAATGATAAAAGAAACTAAACAAATATAAAAAAAGAGCAAGATTTGTACAATAAGAATGAATTATTCGGGGATGGTTGTACTTAAAGAGGAAAAAAAAAAAAAAAAAACCTAATTTATCTAATAAATATTTACTTCTTCATCTCTGAAATAAATATGCTTAAAAAAATTCGTATGAAACAATGTAAAAAGCAACATAGTAAAAACATGTAATGCTATTATCTATGTTGAAATTTTTTTTAGTATTTTATATTGTAGTTTTGCTGAAAAGATGTGGTATTGTTGGGAGTTTAATTTGTTTCAAGCATTTTTTCGAAAAATGGGATATGCAATTCAAAGATTTCGAACAGTAAACACATTTACACCTGGATTTCTCCTAATCAATTACAAAAAATGTCTCTAGGAAAGTTGTTCTATTTCTAGGAATTAATTGGAAAATTCTTCATTTATCGTTCTATTCGTTCAGGATGAGGTAAAGTTTTCTTTGTGATGAATTTTTTTTAATGAAATGAAAACTTCTGGTAGAAATAAATTCAATTTGTAAATAAATATTATATTTATTTAAAAAAAAAGTAAATCAGAGTTATACTACTGTGTCCAAAAAATAAGACCAATTTTCAATTTAAAATTCCCGTAGCTTATGAAATTCCAATTTTTTAAAATTTTTTATGGTGGTGGCATTGTCTTTGACATCTGTGTGAAATTTGACGTCAAAATATTTATTAGTGTTTCAGTTATGCATGGCTTTGTGAGACACTAAAACTGTGTGAGATTCTGGTGATTTTTGAAATGTCTGAATTAATTGAGCAAAGAACTTGCATTAAATTTTGTTTAAGGAAATGTATAGAATGTTGCAGAAGGCATTCGGTGAGCATTCCTATATCCGAAAGAAATATTTAGCGGTAGTATAAACATTTCAAAGAAGGCAGAGAACACGTTGAAGATGAAGAGCCCTTTGATTGACAACCAACATCAACCGACAAAGCTCATGTCCAAAAAATTAAATATTTTGTGCTCGCAAACCGTCGATTTACAATTAGAGACCTTGCTGATGATGTTAGGCTTTTAAAAGGATCGGTCAATTCCATTTTGGGCCTCAAATGTGTCAAATTTCGATTGATATCCAAAACACTGAATGCACCAGCTCACACTGCATTGATTCTTCATGACCTTTTCGCAAAAAATGAAACCCATATTGTTCCACAACCAGCGTATTCACACTGTGTGACTTCTGGCTATTCCCTAAACTCAAAAGACCACTCTGGGAACGCCGTTTTGAGTTGATTGAAGAGCCCACACTTTGAAGGCCATCCCTGCCAATGACTTTTTAGCATGCATTGTGGATTGGAAAAAAAATTGGCATAAGTGCATTGTGTCTGGAGGGGATTATTTTGAAGGTGCTCAAATAAATTTGGAAGAATAAATAAGAGTTTTTGAAAAAAAAATAATAATTGGTCTTCCTTTTTGGGCACAGTAATATGTGGTTTTGGTAAGAATTAATATATATATCCATATGTTTTGCATTTCAGATAATAATGTCAGTAAAAGAGAATTAAGTTATTTAGTTACTGGAGCTAAAGCATTAGTTTCAGTTTTAAAGATTTGGAGCTCGGAAAGTCAGGTATATCAATTTATTTTGTTATTTTATCATTGCTAACTTTTAAGATAAATTTATGGGCTTGTTAATTTAAATATCTGTGGTATAAAGCATGGTTATATTGCCTGAGTTGTATTACAAAATTTAAAAAAATGTGTGATATATTGAAAGATCTCTGATTTATCAAGCTTTTATAATTTTATTTTCTGGTAAAACTCAAAATATCTAAATGCAAGAGATGGTGTGATAAAAATCACTCTAGTAAATTTCGCCCCTTTTTAAAATTCTTTCTATTCCATTTCTTTAATTAAAATAAATCTTTCAAGACTCTTCATCTGTAAGGTTCTTAAAAATAATTAAAAAGTTACCTGTGATACTGCTCGTAATCTTTTATTTATATTAGTGAGTTATTAGCCACTTTCGCAGAAAAAAAGTTACATTTTATATATCTATCTCTCTCTCTATATATATATATATTATGTGTGAGGTATGATGTTTGAATTAAAATTGCAAAATTGGCAGAAATAGTTTGAAAATTTTGTATGTATTGTAAAGTATAATTTTCCATCCCACAATGTTCAGTAGATTATTGGAATTCTTACACTGTCTACCTTAAAAATTTTCTTACTAAACAATAACTATTGAACATTAAAAATAAACAAACAAAAAAATCTGCATACTTTATTCGAGTACTTTTTTTTAAAATAATGTTAATTTTTTTATATGAACTAATATTTTTAAATTTCATTATAGTTTTTGATTTTATTAATTTATTTTCCCTTTAAGTGCATTGACTACATATATTGCATTATTGTTTGAAATCTGTATAAAGATGTATGTTTATGGATGTTTAAAAAAGTAAATAAGAGATAAAATAAATTTTTTGTCTAAAGAATTAAAGTTTTAGTATTTTTCCTTTGATACTCATATGCCATCTTACTTGAATATTAATTGTATAAATTTGAATTTTTCAGATATTAAGTTTTTAAAAAATTGTGTAACATTTTTCCACATTCTCTTTTCCAATTCCTCCTATTAGCTCACACTCTCCCTATATATATCTTGTTAAAATTTTAAATTATTAATAAAATACTTTTTATTCATCCACTCGAGTTCAAATGCATTTTTTTTAACTTACAGTGGATGACACTGGATATTAATACAGGTTTTTCAAATATTAATTCAGTAATTAAATTAAATTAATTAATTTTAGTTTTTTTTAGACTTAAGTTGCATATATCTACCAATAGATGGCGCCACATAAACTTAAAAAAATGAATGAAAATTATTTGTAACTGACTTTTCTGCAATATAGTGAAAAAAAAAAAGTAGGAATTGACTTAAAATTTTTTTTTTTTTATATTACTTGTTAATTTTAGCTTATTGAGAATGAAGTCTTGAATATTTAATGTATAAATTTTTATGCATTACTTATATGAATATTAAATATGTGTAGGGTCATCTGAAATGAATTTATGGATAATTATTATTATAATTTTAGGAAAAATATTATTATAATTTTTAACTTGTTATAAATTATTTTCTCCTTAGAATCATAAACATGATGATGTTCCACCTAAAATAAATGTTTCAAAATTGATAAAAGATCTGATGAAGGAAGTTAGAATTGCAGAAGTATGTTCAATATTTTTAATGGTTAATAAGGTTTTAAAAAAAATTTATATACATTATATTTGTAATAAAAATCATTAGCATTTTTTATTACATTTTAATGTTACATTTCTATTGTTTTAATTAAAACTGTCAATAAAGTTTTACAAAATTTTTAAATGTAAGTGATATAAAATTTTATTAAACTGTGTGTTCAATTCGCATTTCTTTGATATTAATTATTTTTTAAACTTAGAAATATGCAAATAGTAAGAACCCAATGGTTGCTGCCAGAAGGGCACCAGTACGTCAAAAAAGAAAGGAAGCAGCTACGAAACGAGTTGAGAAGATCTTGAAGATGGTATGTTGCTCATAATTGTTTTAAGACTGTTTTGAAATTACAAAAAAATTTATATAAAAGTAGAAAAATAAAAATTCACTCTTAGAGAATATCTAAAATTTATTTTTGAAAATTTAATTCATATCTATTTTTCAAAAATGGCAAAACAACTCTTTATATCAAAAATGGGCCATGTATTATAGGTGTGTATTTAAGATAAGAGATGAATTTGAAATTATCAACATAATACTTATTAGCCTAGAGCAACTCTGTCTCTCCTTTTTTTTATTTATAAAAAAAAATCTTGTATAATTTTTTTTAATTAAAAAATATCTAAAAAGCAATTTATTGACACATTTTACCACTTTTCTAGTTAGAATTTAGAGGATTAGTATTATACTATTATTTCACAAGCTGTGTCTCATAAAAAATAGAGAAAGTAAAAAAAAAAAAAAAAACCTTTTAAAATTTAAATATTATGAACTGAAATATTGATTATATGTTTTTGATTGCATTTTTCCTAATATGTCAACAAATAAAAAAAATGCCATAATTTAACTGAAATAATTTTCACTGGTATATAACTTATGTTTGTGTATGTATTTTGTAGGTGCTTTTTAAAATTAAATTACCCACTAAGTAAGTGCTGACATTATGTGGGTATAAGATTTTTGTGGTTATCAATTTGTTATTTTTCTACTGTTCATGCATTTTTGTTTACTATTCTTTCTACTGAGTTTAGAATTATATGGCAAGATGTTCAAAATTGCATAACTGTTGTAAAATAAATAATTTTCCTATATCATAAAAGATAAATTTTTTAATTGAATTAATTGCACTTACTTTTTTTTATCATTTTGAAATCTTGTGCCTAATATATAATTAATTTTATCATATCATTCATTGTATTTTTTATATATTTTATATTAAAAAAAAAAATCAGTAAGAACAGAAGTAGAATTTCTCATCTACTATACAAGTAGAAAAATAGCTACATTTTAAATTTTTTGACTATTTTGAATGCATATGTTACAAGTTTATTAATTAATAAATAGTATATTTATTAAATTGATTTAGACTTTTTTCATTATGTGTTCTATTTTTAAATTTCTAGTATTTAAACATTTACATTTTCTATTGTAATTTTCTGCCTATCATCTGGAAATTATGTCCAAAAAGAAACCTAAAATATTATGATTATATTAGTGGACACTACATTCAATCAGTGAACAGTACTTCTGGCAATTTTATAACTACCACCAAATAATGTTTTTTTGTGAACAAAAATTTATAAAACTTTCATATGAGAGAAAAATAAACAATTATCTAAATATAAAGAAAGGAATATGACAATTGTGGACAAGGGAAATAATAGAACTTTTAGAAAATTATACAAAATGTTATACACATGTATTGGTGTACTTGTGACTGAAAATTCAGGAATGAAGCTGTAAAGAATTAAAAATGTTTAACATGCAAAGTCAAATTAATAATTAATTATGATACTGATAAAAAATTTGGAACTCCAGGTAATATGAAGATAAAATTTATTGAAAAAATGCTGTCTCATTTGTTTTTATTGTAATTCTTAAATCCATATCTTCTTTCTGGTTTCCATTATCTTGAATCTATAATGGAAACCAGAAAGTAATATAATTTAATTTAAATTTTAGAAATAATATAATTTTTTATTTAACTGTAGCATCAGAAACTCCCTTGAAAATTTAAAAACATAGTGGTAGTTTTTTTTTTTTGTCATGGGTATAAATAAAACAGGTGGTAAAAAAACCATGTATTACATGGCTCTGAAAAAAATTTGGCACTTTTTATATATATATATATATTTGAATGAATATTATATGATTGATTTGAAGAAATTTGTCCTTAATTAATGAATTGTGAAATTTTATTAGTGATTGTATATAATTAATAATATGATTTAAATTTTATTTTTTCTTTCATTTAGATTCCAACAGAATCAGAAAAGAATCTTAACTTGGTATCACAATTTTCATTGAAACCTAAATTATCTACAAACTCAGATTACTTTTATGAAGATTTTCCATTTCAAAATTCTAATGTGGAGCTACGCATGCAAGATTCAAAAATGATGTTGGACAAAATGCATGTTGATTTAAACTCATTTTTAGACACATCATCGTTAAAAGACAGAACTTTAGCTAGTAGAGGTATTGCTAACTCTAATATGGATGTACCTATGCAAGGCTCAAAAATGGCATTAGACAAAATGCATGTTAATATCAATTCTATTTTGGACTCAACATCAATAAAGGATGGAACTTTACCTAACAGAAATCTTTCAGCCCCTTTTGGAATTGCTTGGTAAATACTTCTTTTTAAATCCTGAATTTTAATAGCAAAGTAAATAATTTTGCATAAATAATGTTATCACTCTTATAAATCATTATTTATTTCAGAAATGCTTCTTAAATATCAATATTTGAGCGTTCCATATGTAAAATTGTGTTAATTTAAAAATTTCTTTGGAAAATGTTGAAAATTAAAAAATGTTATTTTAATCATAAATTTTTTTTATTTTTGTTGTAATTTGTTGTTTGTTGTGATTTTCATCCATGTTAAAACTACTAACTCCAAGTGTTAGCAGAGCAGATTTTTAATTTCTTCATTACATTTTTAAATTAAATAATTTAATTTTTACTTTGAATAAGACTTTAATCATCATAATTCGTATTTCTTTCATTAATAATTTCATCTTTTATTGTAATGCATTTTGTTTACATGAACTGCTTTGATTCAGATGACTTTCAGTTATATTTATTTTTCAATATTACATTGTTTTGTTTATGTTCTCTGCTGTTAACATCATACTTTTATTTTTAGCAAAAATGGAAATTTTTCTTTAAAGAAAGAGTCTGTGTATGATTTTGTTGATTCTGACGATGACAATTTAGTTGTTGATGAAAATCCAGCCAATAATAGAAAACGTGAATTCAAGAAAGAACACTTTGCTCAAGATATTTGTCCAGATGTACAGCCTGCATTAAGACTTCGATTATCATGTATGCATATTTTATATATTTTTTTTAATTTAGTTAAAATGTATTAAAGGGAGGTATTTATATATTTGGTTTACCAATTGTGTTTATTTATAATATAATATGTGTTATATTTATAATATAATTTTAATATGTCCTTTAAATATTTAGTTTTGTATTAACGCATATTTAAATATTTCATTGCTTTTACGTGTATAGCTTTTTTATTAAGTGTTCATTATTTTAATCTTCCTTGTCATAAAAGTAATATATACCATTAATAAATTTTATAAAAGAAATATATTTTACATAATAAAATAATCTTTATTTGTTATAGAATTCAAATAATTAATTTTCATTTTAAAAGTGTAAAAGACTTTATAGACATTTGTGTTGAAAACAAATCCTCAATCTAATTTGAAACAACTCTTCCACTTCCAAATTAATTGGATGATTTAAGTATTTACCCACTTTTAAATCAGTGCACCCTAGAGTTGTTATAATTTTTGCTATTACAACATAGAATGTCTTTCCTAGAGCATATGAAAATGGCAAATTAATTTTAACAAAAAATGTAGCTTACCATTTTATCTTTAGAAAATTTCCAAAATGATCAAATTAGTGAGAATTACCATATCTGTGTATAAGCTAAGAATTTTTTGAATATTTTCTAAAGCTAAATTACAATATTCGGCTTATGTTCAGATCTGCTAACCACGTAAAAAATAACTTTGGTACTTTTCTGTTAGGTGGGCACAAGTGATAAATTGCTAAATATAACAAATTTTTATTTCTGTAGTTTATATTTCTTAAATTTATAGAAATTTTTTTTTTAATGAAATAGTTTTTTGTTTTATGAAAATCATTTTTTTTTTTTTTTTTTTTATAATGTTTGCTTATTGCATTTTTGCTAAACTGAAAAATCTGATGTTGACATTTTAACCTGGTTAAAGGAAAGAATACTAAAATGTACACCAGAAATAATAATAAAATACTGTAAATAATTATTACGTTAAATTAATTTTCCTTGTACATTATTATTTTTATCTTTAGACTTTATGTGTGTCTTAATACAATTTTTATACAAAAAGAAGTAAAGTCATATTTTAATGTCCAAATACTTCATGAAGTTCATTTTCACATATTGGAATGTCTGGATACATATTGTTATTTTCATTGCTTTCCATACTAGAATTTATGTTCTCTTCATACACTATCTGCGAGTTTTGAACTTTCTGATTCTTTTTTTTTAATAAAATATTCACTCACTTTATACACTTTGACTTATATTTGGAAATATATAAGTATTAATTTTATTATTATATGGTGTCTGATTATATTTTCAAGAAAGCAAAAACCATTAATTAAATTAAATTAATAATTTTTGCTTTTAGTGTTAAATTTTCTCATATTAAACCAACATTTATAATTTAATTATTCATTTATTTAAGATTAGTATTTATATTTGTAAACTAGTGGTAAATTATCATACTTGAGCCCAGGAATACACAGATTTGTAAACGTTGTGGGCTGAAAAACTTTACTAATTTTTATATCTCTACTTGATATATAATAAAAAGCAAGGTGGCCACTCAACCTGCAAATAAGGAAAAGTCAGGAAATCCAATTAAAAGACAGGAAAAACCAGGAATGTCAAAATATTTCTAAAAAAATTGGAATTTTTTTTTTTTTAAACACGACTGTAAAAGTTAATTTCGGAATGAAGAAATCTGGAGTCAGATGAAATTACCTAATTATAGAAATCCTATGCCATCACCACATACATGCAAAAAAATTTATTTATGCATAAAAAAATTATCAAAAATATACCCATTTTTGGGGGGGGGTCTGAAGCTATAGAACATAAGAGATGATTCTGAAAGGAATTATAGAGTAAAAAACAAGATCTGCTTAATGATGGTCAGCAAGAAATGACTCTGATAGATGAAGAAATTAAAGCATTTAATATGGTTAGATTCTTACTTACTACAATGTAGTATAAATGTTTTGACATAAGAAATTCGAAAGTTTTTTTAGAAATTTACTAGTTGATATACCAGCCTTTGCATGTGGGGAACTAAATTTATTTTTTATAAAATCTTATTTTAATATTTTAGATCTTGTCTTTCCAAACAGACATTAGGTCAGGTGTTGTCAACCGAAATGATTTTTCTGGCCACTTTGGAAATGCTTCCTAAGTCCATGGGCCGCATATAAAGTTATACATCCCCATATTAGATTTAGACCTACTATAGATGATTTTTTTTTGGAGTGAAAAATTTAAACTTAATGAGTTATTGTGTTTACTATTATACTTACACATAAACTTAGCTAATATAATAATAATGATACTAAATGCACATTATAAAGAAACATATAACATTAAAAATGAAATAAAAACATTTATCTTATTAGTGTGAGATTTGTTTCTTTCATTTAGCTTTTGCAAATCGATCTCAATTTGGGTATTTGCACATCGTAATTGGTGTTCTAGGTTCCTTCATGTTTGAGCGTATTTTGTCTTTGGCCAATTGGTCAACTGTAAACTCATAAATAAAAGACAATATCTGTCATATATTCGCAAGAATATTATTTTAAAATCAAAGTAAATTTTTTCTCATAATTTCAACAGTTTATTTGTTTATCCATGTATTCAAAAATTATGTATTTTTCTAATACATTGATTTTTCTCTTCTTTGGCCATTATAAAATAAATATATTCTGTAAAAGTGCGATAAATCTCACGGGCCAGAAAAATGTTCAAGGCAGGCCACGGGTTTGCCATCCCTGTATTAGATCTTGGTCATGAGGTCTGACATTAAAGGTTAAAGTGTAATAACATATTAAAATTAGAATTTTAAATACTTTACAGATATTAGTGTGATTGCTAGAGATTATAAATGATGGTACGATGTGCTTAAATATTTTTAAGTGGGGAAATTTTTCGAGTGTTTTAATTTTTTTTTTTAAATATGTTAAAAATGTGAATTCTACTGAATTTTTAAAAATAAGAGGCTTTCTTCAGATACTGGAACTAGGGATTGTTATCCCGGATCCCTTTATTTATTTTTTTGAAGAAATTCTGTTATTTATAAGTCCTTGAGAATCAAAGAAAATTATAAATTCCTGTACCAGTTGTTTTCATTCTAATAATCGTAGGCATATTAAATTTTATTAAGAAAGTTATTACTGTGGCTTCATTTATTTAATGTGGTTGCAATTATTTGCTGTGTATTATCAAAACTAATTTTAATGGATTATGGAGTTGGTGATTTAGCTCTAACATTAAAATATTTTTATGAAAGTGTAATATTTTCATAATTATATATAATTTCATTTATCCATTTTTTTTTTTTTTTTTTTGTAATTTGATCTGTTACTTTTCTTAAACTCACTATTTAACTTTTCTATGTCTTCCGTGGAACATAATGTAGTAGAATATATTATACAACATTTAACATTATTAAACATTTTATCTAAATCCTAAAAGGACGAAGCATGTAGTTCTGTTCTTATTTTATTTCAGACAATTATTATCTTACTGTAATTTTAGTTATTTCTTCAATTGATTTGTTGCAAAATATAATTACTTTTTCTGTAATTTATATGTTTTACATCCTATAATTTAACTTATACAACATTCTCTTGTCCTTTTTGTTGAACAAAGAATAAATAAATAGATCTAGGTTTTAATTATGCAAAATATTAGAGGTTCTTTTCTTCTCTAGAATCGCCATTTGATATTGTTATTGGATTGTACATCTCGTTGTGTACCTATCTGCGGATTTCTATAATTGCTAATTAAGTCAGATGTAGTAAATAGTAAGCCTTGGTTAAAGACTTCTGTGTATAATTATTTTATGTTTTCTCATAGTAAAAGTTTTAACTGAGTAATACAACCTTATTTCTGTCAAAAAAAAAAAAATTAAGTGATGATTTAAGATTTTAGTTTTAATTCTTCTAAAATTCTTGTTTTATTATTTTTCTGCTGGATAGTCAATCAAGTTTTAAAAATATTTGTTACTTCTTACAAGATTTTAAAGTTATTAATCACTGATGTATTATAATTTTGGAAGGGATTTGGAATTTTTCAAAATTTTATCTGGAAAAGTTGGGGAACTTTACTTTGTCTGGAGAGTGGCCATCCTGAAAAAGCAATTAAAGAATTTGATGTAGGATATTACATAAATTAAAGTGTTTTAATTTTTGTAGTAACCAAGCACAAAAGTGGTTACCATAATTTCCTGCCTATAATTTTCAGCATCATATAATCCTTAAGTGTAACCTTCAGCCTGAAAAAATAAGATAAAATGGCATGGCCGATTGTTGCTTAATCTTTAAAGGTTTCACATACCAGTTCTATTTTTATATCCTTGGCATGAAATTTACAAAATGTTTTTCAGTTTTAAACAGTATTTTTGTTGCTATAATTACATTTAAAAAGATATGTTATAAATTTAACAAAGTTAAAATCGGAAATAAATTCATTTAAGAACTATTTGGAAATAAAATAAACAATATTTTCCTGATTTATAGTTTTTATATTTGCTAGTAATATGAAAATCTTGAACAGTATTACAGTTTGTTATTAAATCTAAAAATCTTTCAACTAAAATTACCCATTTTATATTAGTAAAATCGACATATAATTAGATATCTACAAGTAATGCATTTCCTGGCTATATGTGGCTTGCATTAATTTCATCACTGCTTTAGATGATGTATAATGAAGTTTGAATCAATATATTGTCTATAAAAATTTGTGTTATTCTTTAACATTATTATTTTTTTTTACAGTTAATGGAAAACCTTTGGAAGGAAGTTTTAATCCAAATAGTTTCTTAAACAACGTTCCTCATTCTGATGATAATAATGCAGATACTCCTAAAAATGCTACCATAGATGACCTTTTAGTGGCAACTGGTTTAGCTGTTGATGGGGAAAGCAGTGTAAGCTTAGGAGAAGACGAATTGAAGTACGATTTTTTTTTTTTTTTTTTTTTTTTTTTTTTTTTTTTTTT
>BPLQ01004737.1:595813-662846 GCA_021605075.1 Caerostris darwini
TTTTTTTTTTTTTTTTTTTTTTTTTTTTTTTTTTTTTTTTAAACTTTACAAAGCATAAAAAAAAATCATATTCAGAATGTTAACTCAACAAATCAACAGTGATAAAAACTTAAAAATTAAATCTCTAGATATATATGTAGAAAAAATGTGTTTGCGCAGATCTCATACATGTCATGAAAATCCAGAAAAAATAAAAATACCTTGAAATGTCATTGAATTCAATAATTCGTCCTGAAACTTTAAGTGTTATGCTTGTAAATGGGCTTTTAATGAAAAAATGAAACTTTTGTTATTATCAATTTTACTCTGTTTATCCATTTTAGATTTTTGGCCTACCTTATTTGCAGGGCTTTTTTTGTGTTTGATTTATTATAATGTTTTTTCATAGTTTAATCAATGAAAAAGTAAGAATGTGCTAGGAAAATTAATTTAAAAAAAATTGCTTTTATATGTATATTTAGATTTTTTCGAAGAAGTCATTATGCCAAATTTCATAATAGGTCATTCTTAGCTTTAGTGCTATTGATGATTACTTAATATTCAACAATTTGAAAATCTAAAATTATATTTAGATTTTAATTAAAATAAATCTTATGAATTATTTTTAGGGAATTCAATTATTAATTTTTTGCTAATTTATAATTTTTCAATGTGTTAAAACTTTCAAATATAAATTTGTTAACACTATTTTAATTTCCTTTTTATAGTAATGGTGAAGCTCAATTAGAACCTTCAACAAGGGATGCCATTCAAGGAATGCTTTCCATGAGCAAAGGTGCAATTAGATTTTCTAGTCAAGGAGATCCATCGGTTGTGCCTATTCAATCATTGCAACCTTCATTAAAAGCTGAAAATATGTCTGAATTATCATTGCCACACATGGACAGTTCATTGACTAATCTATCAATCCTGGCAAGGAAATCAAATCCTCCTGTGAGAAATGCTAAAATTGCATTTGGTTTCTCTAGATATAATAACAATAATCAAAGTCAAGAATATGATGATTTTGAAGAACAACTGAAACAGTGTCACCAAGATGGAGATTATAGTATGTTTTTATGTTATATAAATACAAATTTTGTTTCTTATTCATTGTTATACTTGGTTTTTAAGTATCTTTGATTTTATGAAATTTACAAAACTTTATTCATATTTCGATATTCTCTAGAATTAGGGATGGACATCCAGTGGCCTACCTCATTAATCTATTTTACTTTAGTTTTTTTTTTTTAAGATTTTCAATTTTGATAAATGATTGTAATTAGAACATGATCCAGCTTCAGTTTAAAATAAAGAAAACATTTCAATATTATATATATAGTTCAATGTTATCTTATTTATTGCAGAACTTGATAAGGATTAATAACATGCTTTCCAGGATGCATGATCCCTATGTACATAATTTATTTCTAGAAGCATGTTCCGTTTTCATTTATTATACATAAAGAAATAAAATCAATATATGCTACATAATTTAAAATTTTTTTTCTCTCATTTCAAGTTGCAGTAATTATATGTTGTCCAAGGCCATCACAAGTTTGTGCATCCCTGTTTTATATAACATATATATATGTTTGTATTCAGAATGATTGAAGGTATATCATTTGTACCATCATTTGAACAGTTAATTCATTTTAACTTCAAATACATGACTAAGAAAAAGAATTTCCATAAAATCTTTTAAGAGACAAAATTTCATCATTAATAAACAGATTTTATGTCCCTTAATTTTGTAATCTGTTATGCAAATAATATGTGAATACATTATATGAAGTTATATTTTGCTCTTTCATACATGTATCATTATCAATTATGTTATTAATTAGGCACAACTTTCACAATAAACATGTAGTCTATAGAATATTAGTAAAATAAAGTTACTAAATAATTATTATTCATTTTACAGATTTTATTTTTGTCGGTTTATTGTGAATCTTAAGCAAGATAAATTTTTCCCTCTTTATTAGTCTATTAAGTAATCTTTCATGAGCATATTATCTCTTAAAAATACCCATTATAAAAGCATTTAACCATTTAGTAATAATAAATTTATTAATTTTGTTTGCTGAATTTCATGTTGGAAAATCATACTTTAAAGGTAATAAAAGTTTGGTAGATCTGAAAAAAACCCAACTAAATATTCAATTTCTCAAAATAGAAATTCCATTTTGTTTTTATGATAAATGTTTATTAGTGATCGATTAAATTAGATTAGTTTATTAGAAATAGATTATCAAAATTTTGAAGAAAAAAATAGCTGTATTGTACGCATTAATATCATTCAAAACCTAATATTAATTAATATGTATGATGCTTTAAAGGTGTATTTGTGATTTTCCATCACATTAGTAAATTTTCCAAATTTTACAGTTTATTTGGGTTTGGATGCTTCTGATGATGAATGTCATGTTTTTAAACCTCGTGGAAGAAGCAGGCGAGATGAACCATGGAATCCTAAAGGTATAAGAATAAGTTATTTCTTAAAAAGAAAATGCTACTTTTTTTTATATACTTCTATTTATTAATAAAGAAATTTTTTAGCAAAATTGGTTCCTAATTGTCCAAAACCAGAACGTCCAGTTCGAGAAGGTACTCGCAAAGAAGCAATTGAATGTGGTTTGGCAGCTGCTGCAGCTAAAATGCCTTCAACACCTGTAAGTATTATATCAATTAGTTACTATATGTTTTCACTTTAGTGCATTATTTTTAAACACCATATTGTTAATTAAAATAAACATAATATGTATAAATTCCCATCCAGAGAAATTGCAGCACTGTTGAAAATTGAATTGTTGAATGTTGAAAATTGCAGCACACATAATTATATGTTTATGCAAATTACAAAAATACAAACTTGAGCAGTGTTTTTGGAAATGTGTATCATGTGATAAGTTAGCAAAGTAAAAGGATTCGGGACATTGATGGGTTAACAATTATTACTCTATATGACTGAGACAAATCTATTTCTCATTTGAGAAGATTTTAAATGTAGACATTTATCTGAAGAGATGCATGACCAATCTTAATGTAGTCAGTTTTGACTTTCAAATGCTTTTATGAGGGATTTTGCTTTAGGCTTTATGTGGCTTTCTATTGCTTTTAATAACTGGTCATTTTTGGGCATATCAAAGCACATTGATGGAATGATGGTCAGCTGCTGTAATCTTGTTGCACTATTTTAATTTCAGCAGTTGCAACGTGCTAATTTTCAGAAGACAATGTCCAGCTGTTAATGAACAGACTGTCCATTCCAGATACTACTTTAAAGACAATGGTCTCCAGATCTTACACTAATTGAGCCTACATGAGATCTAGTTTGCCTTTATTTGTTAAATCTTCTCCAGCCTGAAATGGAGGAGGATCTAGTAGAAGGTGGTTGAGAACATTTGGTGAAACTTCTGAATATAATTTTATGCTGGTTGTTTCCATTATCTTGGAGAGTTGATTTTATTGGCATTTAAATGGATTGCCCTATTTCGGATAAAACTTGATCTTTTATTGCATTATATTTTTGGAATTAAAATCATTTATTTATATATACCATCTCTGACTGTCTGCCAATTTTCATCATGTTCTAGTTGCATTTTCTCTATCAGGCAGTTGATATAAAATAGCCAAAGTTCAAAATTGTTTATTTTTTAAAAGTTTTAAGTTTAATAAACTATTACTAAAAATTTTTAATTAAATAACTTTTAAATTTTAGTGAATCACTATGTGAAAAACTATTATTTTTAAAATTATTGTACTTACTATAAAATAAGAGTGACATCTTATGTTTTTGCAAAATAATAATCTAGAGTTAAAGTGTTGCATTTCCAAGAAAAGATTTCAAATTGAAAGCAATTGATTTTATGATCTGAATAAACATAATTTGTTGAAATAATGGATTATGTTGCTTTTTATTAAAGTTGCAAATAATTTTTATTTCAGTAATATGTTTGATTGTATTTTGTGTTTGACATGCATTTTAAAATACTATACAAAATGTCAGAAAAACCAAAAAAATATATGCCCTAATTTAAATGGCAAATTTTTATATTAGCAACTTTTTGGCCGAAAGTTACAGAAATGGCATAACTGTTTAGTTTAAACCATAACCAATGCTCTGATTGTAACATTTTTTTTATATATATCAAAAAATGTTTCAATGTAAATTCGGAGTAAATTCAGCAACATAAAGCTTCAGTGGGTGCTTTTGACGAATTCGCCAAATATATTTTCAATTTGCTCATAATGAATTAAACAGAGATATTTGATTTTCTTAACATAAAATTAATCACATTGGGTTTTAATATATATATATGTATAAATTATGCTAATTTTATATTATTTTTATTATCTTTATAATTTTTATTTTCTTTATTATGGATTAATTTTTTAATATTATTTTAACTACTAGCAATGTAAACTTTTTTTAGTACTTTGTGTAAGGATTTTCTTTTTTTCATTTTATTTATGATTCATTTCTCTTATAATGAATACAGTGGCTTGTTAGTTAGTGTGTCTATTATTTAGACAAATTATACATTTCTTAAAGTATTAATTCATTATTTTTGAAACACTTTGACTTCATAATCAACAAATAATATATTTTGATTCTTGTAAATAGTTTTATCTTAAATGTAAAACATTTAATGTATCCTAAAATTAATTAAAAAATAGATCAATTAAAAAATATCATTAATTAAATGTACAGAAGAAAAATTTAATTAAATCTCATGAATTTAATAACCTCTGCATTCTTGCACAATGTAGCATGCTAATAATATATTAGTATGTCTCATTGTACACGTATGGAATTAAAGGTTATTGATTTAGACAACATTAGATTTAATTTTATGCCATGTTTGATTATGAACTTTACAACGAGTGTATATGCCAAAATGAATCCTACATCTTTGTAAATCAAATGTGTAATGAAATTTTTGACATATTAATGTGCAAGACTAAATTTGAATTAAATTTTCTAGAAAAATTACAACTTATCTGTTGTGCATTAGATGATTATAATGTTTCTAGACTTTAATATTCTTAAATATTTTATATAATTAAGTAAACTATTTAACATTGTATATCTACTATTCCTTGTATATCTATCTACTATTCCTATTCTTTTTTATTGTTTAGCCACAGAAAAGGCCATTTTTAAAGAAAAAGCCGGTGAACCGTAATAAAATCATACCTGATCAGCAAGCTGGTCCCTCAAATGCTGCTCTTAATAATAAACGCCCACTTCCTTCCGAACCACCCAAAGGTACAAATTTATTTTTCTTTCTCTGACTTCTGCCATTCCATTTTATTCATACAAATTTATGTGCTGTTTTGTTTCATTCATTCCATTTATATTAAAAACTTACTCTAAGATTATCTCTTAATAAATTTTCTTCATGCAGTTTCTTGTTAGTGTGAAGATGCAAAATTATTTTTACCAGAATTATGCAGATGCAATTGTTTTTTTAAAAAAAGCCAAATTTATACTGTATTGCCATTAGTAGTTGCAAAAACTTAAATTATTTAGATAAAATAAAAGTGGTAGCCAGTTTGTGTTTAAAAATTTTCAGTACAAAAAAAATTAGTAAATAGCAATTCTTTTGCTTAAATATATAATTGTGATAAATGTTTCATGAAAGATATATTATCTATTGCATTTTTATTTTAAAATTTAAAATTGCTTGAAATTTAGAATGGAAAATAGGAGAAAATGTAGTTTAATATAAATAGAATACTTGTAATTTTTATTACAAATAAATCAGATACCTGTAAACTTTTATGGGTCATCATTTTTTATTTTTTTTATTTATAGAAGGATATTTCTCACTAACATTAGAATTTATTATATTTTAACTTTTGGGATGCAAAATGATCGTGTTTCTTATTCATTCTTTGTTCTGCTTTGGTTTCTATGTGTTGTGTGTGATTGTGTTTGCTATTATTTAATTTAACTTCTGAAAAAGCCTCTTTGGCTTACCCTCAATAGGAAAAATTTCTGTTTGTATTTGTTATGACTGTTGCAACAAAATGAAAAGAAAAGTTTCGGAATTTTTATGATAAAGAAGCATAAAATTTTTTTCAAAACTTTTGTTTTAAATACCTTATAAGTAAAATTTGGTTATTATTTAAAAGAGCAATAATTTTGCATTTTGTAAAATTGGTTTTTGTTGTTTACCAAACCATTTATAAATTTTATTGATGAAGCTTTTTTTAAAATTTAGAATGTTGGAAGAAAGATAGTTTAAAGAAAAGATATATTAATACAGAAGTATATTGTACCCTACAGCAATTTATAAATTATTTTAATATTTAGACTTATAATTATTTTAATGTTTAGACACATATTTCAAAAATTCATCAAGTTGCTGAAATCAAGTTTTTTGTTGTTTTTTTTCTTTTTGTATGTTTTGCAAGTTTTATTTTAGCATTTTTAGCCTTTAATAGAAATCTTGAAAATTTTGACTAATATTCACAGTTTTATGCCTCTGTTTGAATGAAAATTTTTGAGCTGATAATCAATTCTTTATAAAAATTGTGAGAAATAATTTAGGTTGTGTTATGAGTTACTTAATCATGTATATATATACATTGGTATTTGTGTTAAACAAAAGTTGCTTCCTCAATTACTTACTCATATTACTCAATTCTGTCTGAACTTATTGTTGTCATTGTGATATTTATTTTAGTATTAGTCACTTTGATTTATTTTTATGATTTTAAATGGTTAAAAATTTTATAAAAACTAGAATAAAATATTAATTTTTTTTAGTATAAAATGTTTTAAATTCATTGTTGTTTTTAAAATGCATTTTTTTTTTTTTTAATACAGTGAACAAAAAGCCAAAGAAAGGATTTGCCACAGCTAAACAAAGACTGGGAAAAATATTGAAGATTCATAGAATGATATACTGAAACCTCATGTATAAATATGCTTCATTTTTTTTTTAAATCAATTGCATCGACTCATTGTATATATTTACTACACACATTTGTTTTATTATTGTGATATTCAAAGCAACATCTTTTACATTAAAACAAATGCATAAAATGTGTGGGTTTTTTTTTTTTTTTTTTTTAAAAAAAAATTAAAAATATTTTTTTGCATGTATAGATTTAAAGTTTTCAAAACTGAAATGGTCCTTTGAGGTCATAAAAACAGTTAATTTTTAAAGTGACTTTTCATTCACCTGTAAAGTTTCATAGATCTTTTTTTAAAGCATTCATTAAATTCATAAAATTGTGTAATAACACATTGAAATATAAAGATCGTTCTATAAATTGAACCAGCAACGTTGGTAATTTCTTCTTAAATATTAAAAAAAGGAATCTCCACAATTCTTTAATGCTGATCTTTATAAACAAATATTTTCTTTTTCTAGAATAATACATGTTGAATTTCCTATTAAATATAAAAAGATTGTTAGATCATTTTCAGTAAATTGTACAATTCATTGAAACAAGAACAAGTTATTTTATTGAAAATCTGAGTAATTCATTAAATTAAAGTGCCAATACCATTAAATGTACACGTTGAAATTCGTAGTTAAAGCTGTTTGTAATTTCTTTTTCATAGTTTTTGTAATTTTATGCATTATCCCTGATATCTTAAAGCTGTTGTTAATGGTACCCCAATAACCACATTGAATTTATTAAACTTAATTCCCCATTTATTAAAAGAAGTAAAATTAGCTTTTGAGCAGTAGAGGAGAAGTTTTCCATAAATTTAAAGACTCTACCATTTTTTTCACTCACTGCCATGTTATTTAAACTAATGAGAAACACGAGCATATATCTTAACATTTGCGATTTTATGAAATATTTTTGTAATTTTGCATAATTTAAAAAAATGTTGTTCTTTCTAATGCATTTTTATCTTTTTTATTTTAGCACCCGTTATTTGGGATTTCATGAAATTTTGAGCTATTTTATAGCCAAATTTTATGAAGAAACTTTATTATTCACAGGGAACAGAGATTCATGGATAACTATTATTTTCCATTACAGTAATTTAGTTCTTTGCTTACTATGAGAAAAAATTATAATATACTCAATAAGATCCATGTCATTTAAAATTTTGTGTAGAACTCGTTTGTAATGATATAATAAAAATTCACAATTATAGAAATGGTTGGGAATTTCATCAAAAATAGGCTTATCAGATCTAAAATTAAATTTTTATTATAAAATGAACAACACATTAATATTTTGAATTATTTATTTATTTTTTTTTTTTAGTTTCAGTTTATATAATAAAAACAGAAGTAAGTAAAATAATTATCCCAAGAAACTTGGGTATAAAATCATGTTATTCCGTAGTGGTAAACTTAACAGCTATGCATCCATTAGTCATATTGTCAATCAAAGCGTTTATTAAATTTGTAAAAGTATTTTTATCTTCCAACAATTAATTCCTTCAAAAATTATCTTTAATAATAAGAAAGGTTTTTTAAAAATCTTTTCAACCATTTTTTAACCTATTTTTATAAATTAATATTTGATGAATTTTATACATGAGAAATGTAAATCATTTCTATTGTAATTTATTATTTTTTATCCTTTTTAGATTGCATATTATATGTATATATACATATATATTAGGCCTGGGCGATAACTCTGTAAGTCTACCATGGCTTACCTGATATTAATGAAATTCTGATTTTTCAAAACCGGTTAACATTGGTTTTGTTTCGAAGGTGATCAGCAAATCCGAGCTGCACGAGGGGGAAAAAGAAATTTTAATGTTATTATAAATCAGAGATATTATGCAGTTTCAGTTATTTGATATTTGTTTCTCAGTGCTTATGCCTAATTATTGCATTGTAAATTTTTTTCTTATTGAAGTGTTGCTAACAGAGATGTTTGGTAAATTATTTTAATTTGACTATTTTCATCAGGAATTCTGATATAAAATAAAAACTTGTATGAAACACTTAAAAATTCGCTGTTGTAATAGTAATGTTTCCTAAAATGGCAGTAAGTTGAATTTTTCTATCTAAATTTATTTAATTTTAATTCTCATATATTCTTCTGAAGAAAAATAGTTTAGATACTCACGCATTGTTTGACTCTCTTAGTTTTGGACATTCTACAAGAATGTGCATTGGTTGCTAAATCTCTGTTTTGACGCCAGACTGTTCGATTGCCAAAGGGTGATAATTAACTTGGCCTGCTATTCAAGTTATTTTTTTGACAATCTTTGATTTCTTGCTTACAGAGATGCAACTTTTCTTGAGTCAAAATAAAAATTTTATTTAAAACTACACTTTTTTTTTTTTTTAATTTCATATCATTTAGAAATTATTTTATTCAAATGTGTCCTGCTTCTAGATACTTAAATGTTTTAGTATTTATGTAATCTATATTTCTTTTACTTTTTTGTACATATAGTTTATGATGTACAAATATATTGTAAACAAATTGAAAAGTACTTGGATTGATTTTATTTAAAATGTAATTTTTGATTTAAGTCAGGAAGTTCAAAAATTGGAAACTAATAAGAATGTAGGTAAAAGGCATTCTAATCAACTTTATAATTTTTTTTTTTAAGTTTAGTACCTAAAAGGAATTTTTTTTTTTTTTTTTTAGCTACATGAAGTAAAAAGTCAAATGTTATTTAGAGTTTATTCATACTCATGTTTTTTAATACAAATGATCTGCATGTTTTGCCGAAATATAACTTTGTGTTAACCAAAATTATCTTTCTACTCTGTAAGTTTCTTTATACAGGTGAACATTCCTTGATATTATATAGGGATTTATTCATGCGAATTTTTTTTTTTTCATTGAAGAACCATACTTCTTAATATTTACAATCCATTAACTTTTAAAGTATTAAGGGTAGGGGGCTATAAATATAGATAACTTTAATTTGCCAACCCCATTTCCTTTTTAATAAGTAGTAATTATCTGTTCAAACCCAACATTTTCCCTTCATGTAGTCAAATTTTTTACATTGATTGATTATATATATATATATTAATATGAATAAATAGTGTAAATTATATTCATTTTCATTTGTCTGACCTGCTTGTTGTCTTCAACACAGTTGTTTTATTTTTTAAAACAATCTCCTTAACATTAATATTAAATTACATTAATTATCCTGCTAAATTATAAGCAATATATATTTATATATATTGCTTATTTGTTATATATATATTTATTGCTTATATATATTGTAATAAAATATGCATAAAAATGAGCTAATTTGTTGTGAAAAATAAAATAAATTTGTGTTGAAGACAACAAAATAAAAGGCCAGGCAAATTAAAATGAATATAATTTGTACTAGAAAAAAAAAATTAAAACAGTTTTTTAAAAATGTGAAAGTCAGAAAAGCTCAGATTACTATTTTATTGTTTATGATTCAAAAACAAGTTAACTATTTTAATTTTTAAATGTGTTATAAAATCAATATATTGTAATATCGCAATTTTAGAATGCCATTATATCTATTTAAGAAATTTCAACATCATCGAACCCTAATGTGTGAGTGTATGTATATATATATATATATATTAGATTGGATAGATTCAAAGCTCATTATTTTCACTCAAAATAATTTAATTTTTCATGTTACTCTCTTTATATGGAGATTCCTTTTTTATGAAATATTTCTGTAAGTTAATAGATGCTTGCTGGATTAAGACATACACAATTGTAATTTAAGACAAAAAAAAACATCTTTAGTGCATTTTGGAGAATTTAGAGTAAATTGAAACCAACAAGTATGAGGCTATTACGTATCTACAATAATAATTTTTGCTAAATCATTAAAACATACTCAAAATTTATATATTTGTAACCATCTGGTAACTATGATCAGAATTGTATCTAAGGCTTGAATTTTGTTAGAAAATTATCATATAATATTTAAAATTTTAATACCAATTTTTTCATGTATTTTACACTTTGTGTCAGCAGTTTGTAAACTTTCAAATTTGAAGGAAAAAAAAAAACGTTTCTGTTTTTTTTGCAATTCGTAAAAATGTTATTTTTTTCTCTTGAAAAAAATTATTTGTACTTTTTCCAACCCAATAGAGAAAAAGTACTATAATGTTGCAAGTTAATTATGTTGTCTATATTTTCTAGCAAAGTTAACTTTTCCTAATTCATTTTCTTCAAGTTTTACTTTGTTTTTGCAAAATTTCAGTATATATTTTGTTTTCATATAACAATGCAGACTCATTTCATATTTATTGTCAAATATAAATATTATATTTTAATTAAATTTAGATCAATCATGACTTAAAAGAGAACAATAGCAATTTAGAAAGAAAAAAAAATACAGATGACCTTAGTATATGAGAAATTTTATATTTTTAACAAAACCTTAAGACAAATGGAATATTGATTGCAATATAAAAGGAATTGTTGAATCATCTTTATTAAGTAAACATGAAACTAGGAAGTTTCATTTGTTTATTATTTTACAATTATTTTCACTTAAAAGCAATTTAAAATTGGAAAACAAATTTTATGATTTTGAATCTTATTCTTGTAAAAGATATTTCAATGTGAACAAAAAGAAAATTAATCTAAAATACATCATGTATAAGAATAAATATTATAGTTTGAAAACTTTATATGAACACTTTTACTTTAATTTTGTATTATTTAAAAACACATTTGGAGATATAAAATCTTTTGAATATACCAGTAATTGAAAGAATTTGAAAACTATTAATTTTAATTCATGAAATAAATTTAACCATTATTTATAAATGAAAGCAAAGATTATAACATTAGAAAACATTTATGTATATATATATATATTTTAATTGAATATCATACTTAATTTGAAGTAAAACAAAAATATGTCAAAGATTTTACAAATTCATAGAAAACAGTAGGATTCATGACGTTATTCTAAAACCAATAGTACTATTCAGGGTATCTTGTAATTATGCATTATAAATTAACCATACCTTTAAATTACTTGTGTATCATTATTTTTTAAGAACATCTTGTAAATTTTTTGATACATGTTTGAAATAATTATTATTGCATAGTATTTGTTTTATTTGATAAGAAATAATTTTTATTTTTTGATGAAATAGTTTAGTTATAAATAAAATATATTTACATTTTTTTAATGTCCATTCAGTTAAATTAAAATATTGTATATTATTAAGTAGAATGAAGTAAATATAGTAAGGAGTAACTTTTAAAAATATGTACTTTTAACTACAAGACTTTGTGTAAATTTATGTAATATGAAGACCAAATCAAAAGATTTTTAATACTAATTGAAAAAAAAAAAAAATTGCTGGCATCAAATTATTTAACTAAGTTTTTAAAAGTTTCTATTTCTAAAGTTTTTTTTAAGGCTGCATAATTCCCAATAGTAATAATTGATGATATAATAGCTCTAGTTACCAAATTATACTTTATGTTACTGTGTGAGAATTTATATGTTTATAAATGTATATAATTTGGTTTTAACTCTTAAAGTAATTTCAAACTGCAAATTCTTCCCTTTTATAATATTTTTAATTTATCATTATACGGGAAGGAGAATTGTCATTTTAAGAATGCTAATAATTGTGTTTTTAATTTTATTATTTAACTAACGTGTAATAAACAAAATGTATTAAAAATAACTAACTTCACAATGGCATTTTTTATAAGTCTGCAATATAATTAAAAACGTTTTTTTTTATAAAAAGTGAATCATTAAAACTATTTGTCTGATTACATAATTGTTTGAAATATTTCCTTTTTTATATATCCAAGATTATTTTTTAAGAAACAATACTATTGTTTTTGTTTAACTAAGGGTTATAAAAAAACAATTTGGAATTCAAAATTTTGTACTTTTAATATGCATACATTATAATTACAAGAATAATTTTTAAAACTGTATCAATTTTTAACGAATTTCATTGCTTGCAATGAGAAAAAAAGTTTATAAACGATAATGTTATGAAAAAATTTGAAACTATTTCCAAGAAAAATTATAACTATTATTATAAACATGCATATAGTTATTATCTAAATGCAGTAGTTATGAAAATTCTTATCTTAATAACTTGAAATATTTTTTTTAATTTTTTTTATTTCTGTTATGAATTGTTATAAAATGCAAAATTACAAATGGATTAAGATTTATAGCTATAATTTATTATAGCAATTTTATGTTGAAGCATGTAGTCTGTGTTATCTATTCTGTTTAAATGCATTAATTTTGAAAATATTACTTTGCACTGGGTAAACTTTTGAATATTTTCAATGATCTGTTAAAGAAATTTTTATTGCCGTTCCTTACAAAGAAGATTAATAATTTTCATCCATTTTTATTCTTTGTTGAACAATTTCTATCTCAATGCTCAACTTATACTTTAAATATGTATTCTTAATTTCTGTGATTCTGCATTTGTTTCATACTTAATAACACTATTTCAAAGATGCTGTGATATGAACTTTTTTTAATAAAGCACAAATGCTTTAGTGAGTTTGTAACTTGATTACTTTTGGAAATTGTACATAGTTTTCATTGTATATGCCATATGATATTAGTTCACAAATTAATAGAATTGTTCCTTTCATATTTTATGATGTAACAAATTCCGATGTTTCATTTTCTGGATGTTTCTAATATGTGGAAAGGACAAATTTTATTCTTATTTATTTTTACTGTAGTGAATTTATTCATAGCGCTTCTTTTTCTATATTGTATTTGTCAATGTATATTGTTCTTAATATATATAAACTATTTTCACAATGTATATTTTGGTATTTCAAGTAAAAATTTGTGACAACCTATACTGTATTTGTCAAATCATTATCATTCACCACTTCCTAAAACATGTTTTGATTATTAAATTGATTTTACTTCAAACTAAAATGTGCTTTTTATTTCCTTGTCTTGTATAACAAAACATATATTCTTGTATTTTGCATGATTTTTAAAATCAGAGAAATATTTATAATAAATTGCCATTTTTATGAAATGGCAATTTCTCTTTTAGTATCCCCATAATGTGTACAAATTTATCACATTTGAGTATAAGTTTAAGAGGCTTTAACAGAAATTACAAACTGTTAATTAATATAGCTTGCATTAATATAATTTATTCATACCATTGTTTAAATAAAGGGGAAACAGACTTATGAGCAGTTTAGACATAATATTGTATATTGATTTTTCTTTTTTATAAGAATTAGAGATCTGAATTTTTTTTGGAATAAATTCCTACATTTATTTTTAATTCATATATTCATTTTAATCTAAAACCAAAATTAATCTGGATTCTTTTTATAAAGTAATTAATGAAATACAGCTAAATATTTGTGGTTTATCATTTTTCAAACTTTTGGATTTTGTTTGGTTTTGAAGTGTTTCATAATGCAAACATTCAAACATTAATTATTTAAAATAAATTACTATAGTTAAGTAAAATTTTATGTTTTTCATGTATCCTTCCTGAAAAAAAAATCTAACTGAACATATCTTAAAAAATTAATATGTTATTTTATATTGGTGCATTTGTTTTAGAAAAAAAAATTCCTTTTAATCTAATGATATTTAAATTGAGTTAAAATTAAACCTCATATTTTTTTTTTTTTGTAATTTCCTTGGAAGTTGTTCATTGACTAACATCTGATTTCATATATATATATTCTGATTATACTACTTCTTAAAAACTAACATAATTTTGCTTTTTTTTCCCCTGCTGATTGTAAACAAAACTGATACAAAAATAGTATTTATATTATATATATATACATATATCATTAATCATATGGTCATTTAATATTTTGAATGTATTCTGTATTTCTTATTGCATCCCACCCTTGTATTCCAAAATTATTTAGAAAATAAATTGCAATTTAAAATCATTCTGAGATTCCAAATGTGATATAGAAAAATCACAAATTACATTATAAAGATGATAAAATACATTTATATTTTGAATTGGTTTACCTTATGCTTCCCATATCTACTTCTATAAAAAAAAATGGTGATTACCCATTTATTATGAAATAGATGATTCATTTATGATGGATAAAATTAATGATTATGAAGAAAACAATATTAGATTTTTACTATGAGCATAGTAAAAATCTAATTTACTAATTAATAATATTGTTTTTAATTGTAAAAACACAAAATTTTAACTTTCTACTTAAAGTTTGCTTATTTTTATCAAAATGGCATTCTTAAAACACTTTGAAGAAAAAAATTTATAAGAAACTTCATAATTGATTTTAAATCTATCCTCTATCTAAATGCAGGAGGAGGGAGATATATTATATATCTTACAAATTTATTTATATATCTCACAAATAATTTAGTTTATTGAAGAATTAGTAAAAATTAGACTTATTTTCTTTAAATATTTAATCTGTTTCTATGGTTTAATCCTGTTACTTTGAAAGAATCGTTAAGTAAAATAGTACTAATTAAAATTACTCAAAAGGACTTGTTTTTAGTATGTTTATGCTTTAGTGATTTTCAGAATCGACCTTAAAATCTTTACAAACTTTATTTTGCAGCCTTGTTTCTGTAGAGTAATTTTACTATGTTTTAATTTGTTAATCAGATCGATTGAATAGAACATTTTAGGGGTTAAGAATTTGCTGACTTGAAATTTACTAAATAAAATTATTTACAATTAGAATGTAGAAGGGAGAACATTGATGCTCTTAGCAATTTATAGGGAAAATCCATTAATTCTTTTACAATTTTTGAACATGCTTTCTGTATATAAGTTATTTACTATAGAAAGATGCCTTCTGAAAATATTTCTAAGGAATAACTGATTTCTTGCAATGACATAACACATGAAGACAATAGAAAAATCTAGATGGTAAGCAAAAATAAAGCCTTAGCATATTGAATCGATTGGAAGATTAGACCTACTAACTATTTCTCCAGTGATTAGTGAAAGGTTCAGATACTAAGAAGCAATTGTTAAGTTCTAAAATGAAAATTGAATTAAAATTTAGTTACATTTAAATATTAAATAATTGATTAATTATTTTTGTTTAGTTATGATCAAAAGATTGTGTTTCCCCCCCCCCCTCCTTCCCAATGCTGTTTTATTTTTTTATTATTTTCTTTTATTCCTAGATTGTCAGATGAGGTTATTTATGGTTGCACGCTTGATTATGATTGTTATTTGGTGTTATTAACTTGAAGTTGAATCAAGTTAGTTAATCAATAAGTTGAAGTTGATTAGTTGAAGTTGATTAGTTGAACTACAATAATTATCGTCTTCTCTTAATGCAGTGAAAATCATATAGCAAATGTTGTTGGAAATACAAATCAGTTGATCATTATAACATTAGACATTTGATGGCAGATTCAGTGTTTCTAGAGTTTCATCACAAGGGGCTTGGTCTCTTACAACCATATTCTACTATCAAAAAAGTGAAATGAGCGCTCTCAAGATTGGCACCGGATTTTCGCTCTTTCTCTTAAAACCGAATGGGGATATTTTTTAGTCTACGGTTTTTTAGATCTCATGCTCTACTGAAACACGAATGTCTTTGATTCTTCATCGCTTTAAGTTTTAAAATCAAACTCCGTCAGTTCAAACTCAACATCCTAACTAAAATTCTGCTGAAAAAAATCTTTGCTCAATATTTTTATATTTTTGAAATATAAACAAAAAAGTGCACAAATATGATAAATATTATATTATAATAAGCCTAAATATTGAAATACATATTTATTTTAACAAATATGTAATTTTTCATTTCTTTTGTAGTAAAACCGACTTTTCTTTAATAAATTTGCAAAATCAAATTCGAAATGAAATGAAATAAAGAGCGATTGTATACATACGAATTTTAAAGTTTATGGATTACAAAGTTTATAAAATCTCAATTATAAACCATGGTAAGTTGTGATATTAATAGTTAGAGCATTGTTTTTATTTGTTTAATTGATTAAATTTATGTACATTGAATTTTTAAGGGCTATTATCTTAAAACTAAGTTATGATTTCTTTACAAATTAAAATTTATTCAGATTTGTCAAGTCGTCTAGATCTAGTTTGTTAATTGTATATGAACATTCTTGGAAGATAATTTGATATATATGTAATATTTGTAATATTTCGGATTATATTCTGTGGTTAAAAAATAATTTTAAGATAACGTAAATTAAATACAGGAGTGATAGTTTTTCGAATATTTTGTTACTTTTCCGAAAATGTAATTTTACCCATTCGGAAATCTATCGTTTCAAAACTGGTTATTATTAATATATTTCCTAGAATATTTATATAATAATGTAAGATGGATATCTTTGACACATTTTTTATTGCAGCTTTGCTGAAATGGAAAGGAATAGGTGTTCTAATTTTTCATATGTATAGTTTTAGAAAATCTGAAATGGATTTTGATTGAAGGTTTTGCAATTTTGCTTTATAACGTCACTTTTAGTTGCATTTGTTAATAATTTCTGTTTAAATATTCGCCTACTACTATTATTATGGACATAGGGAGTAATAATGATACAGAATGGTATATGCTGTTAAGTTGATATGAAAAATATTTTAAAAAAAGAAAATTAATATCTCAGTATGAACAGAAAAAGCAATGAAGAAAAAATTATCTGTACAAATAAAAATTATCTAACAAAAATAGAATCATAGTATTATTATACAATAAGAAGAATGAAAATAAATTAAATATTAATGACTAATTGTAATAATAAATATTAAACAAAACATTTGGGTTGATTTTAGCACATCGGAAGAAATATTAAATATATCTTGTAAGATATACATATTTTCTCTTATAAATAATTAAAGATGAGTTATTGTTAGCCCTAAGATAATAGTAAAATTATTCTTGAGGGTAATTATAGGAAAATTACAATAATATATCTGCTAAATCTTAATAGTAAATTTAAACAGTCAGTATGAATTTTAAAATATCTCTTTCTGAACTGCTGAATGCAAAAATTTTATGTGTAAACAGAGCCACATTGATAAAAAAAAAGTGCTAACCAGCAGGTGCCTCATTGACCTTTATTGTACTATTTAATATTCACAAGTATATAATGAGTGTTAATTTAAATCACAAAGCGTCAATTTATTACATGTTTTGTTTCTAAGGCCCTCCCATCTAGAGCGGAAAATTCTTTCTACATAATTTACTCACATTCTTAAAAAATAAAATGGACGAAAAAGTTAACAAAAAAAAAAAAAAAAAAGTAACAAATAATTTTTGTTACTAAGACTCCCTTATTTTTTAACATCATTTAGAGAATTTCATAAATTAATTTGTATAATTTTTTTTAAATGAGTAGTTTTAATTGATTATTTATATATTTTTTATTTAAAATTAAATAATTTTCCATTTTTACAGTTCAATTTAAAAAGGATTTTCCCTCTCTACGTGTATTAAATACATTTAAAATGAAATATAATCAAGAAAATTTTATAAAATTAAATTCTCATGGCATATCATTTTTAGAGCATGCAATAAATCCATTTATTTCATTGAATTTCAATTTCATTTAGTATATTTACTTACATCCAAATTCATGATATTACATTTTGAAGTATTAACTCTACTAGATAGAATTAATTTAATGTTGGTTTTTGAATTTTGCAAAATAAGAAAGTTGTATATGCATATATATAATTATATTTTAATTTAAGAAGGTATTTAATAGAGATAAAGGATTCTAAATTAAATTATATAATCATTATCAATAATAAAAATCTATGAGATACTTTGAGATGTTCATGTTTTGCTACAAAGGTTAGTAAAAATAACAATAAAAATTACAATTGTTATAATAATGAAAAATTGTAGCTCTTTAAATTTAAATCATTTTAAATGTACATTGATACACATTTCTAATATACGTAGATTTTATTGTACTGTTTTTTTTCTTTAAATTAAATTAAATTGAAATATACAATCTTGAAATAAATTTTATTAAAATTTATATTTTAATTAATTGCATGATGAATATATAAGTTGTTTTTACTTATGTTTTTAAATTTTATTTTCTAGGCACGAAATGCAGAGAAAGCAATGTAAGTACAAGTTTTGCATTCAATAAAAAAATTTCAATATTCCTTTCATTGAAAATTATTTATTTAATTTTTATGGGCTTGTCACTTTTTTTACAATAGATTTTTATGTATCTTCTCTTTTATCTGTTTTAAATAGTTATTTTTTAATACAGTTTCTATCATTTTAATTTAAATCAACTAAACATTTTTTCTTGTACGATGAAATTTTAAATGAATTCTTTCCTTTAAAAAAAAAAAAAAGGACTACCTTAGCTCGTTTTCGAGCTGCTCAACTTGCAGAGCAAGGTAAAGGACAACAAGAACGCAGACCTTTCTTAGCGTGTGATTGTGATGATCTTAAATCTGCTGAAAAATGGAGGAAACAGATAATTGGTGAAATTTCAAAAAAAGTTGCACAGATCCAGAATGGTAAAGTTCATCATTTTTTTTCCCCTATTAAATAAAGTTTTTTTTTTTTAAATTAGCAGTATTGGCTTTAAAAAAAATAATTTTAATAAAATTATTAATTTATTAACTAAAAAATATTAAAAATTTTATGTTTTAAATAGAAGGTAAACAGATTATATATTAGTAAAATTATTCTGATGAATTTTTCATTTTAGCTGGATTGGGAGAATTCCGGATAAGAGAGATTAATGATGAAATTAATAAGTTATTACGTGAAAAAGGTCACTGGGAAACTAGAATAGTTGAATTGGGAGGACCTGATTATTCAGTAAGTGTCAAATTAATATTTTAAATTCTTCTCATTATGTGAATAAAATAAAAATGCAAGGTCATTTTATATGCTGTCTTTTTATATGAAAGACATTTTGCCATTTCTACTTTAATCTTATGTCATCAACAATTGAATTGATTTGTGTAAAAAAAAATATAATAATTTAATTAATTTCAATGAAAGTGAATAATTTACTACTAATTAATTTTGAATTTCTCATTTACATTTTTTCTAATCAGGTAGTAATTATTTACAATTTTTCTAATAAATAATTGTAGAATAGTTGAACTTACCAAGATAATTACTATCTCTTGTTTATTAATTATTTCTACTATAAAACCTTAATCAAACTGATTATTTCTTTAAAAAGATAAAACATTTATGCTTCTTTGCTTATAAAAATAAACAGTTGAAAATGATAGTTTAATATTAATCATTATATTAATTTCCTTTGATTTTTCAAACAATTGTTAATGATACTAAAGAATTAAATAAGAAAAATCTCCTATCTCAAAATCTGCCAATAGGCAGACGGCCATGGCCTAACCATGGGGTTGTTGCACCAATGAAGAAGAAGAAGAGTTAAAAAAGATTGTAGTTTCTAACGACAGCTTAATTTATCTTTATATAAATGAGATCTAATATAATAATTATAATGCCTTCATGTGTTACCTAATTGCATGTTTGTGGTATACAACAATTGTTGAAACACTTGTAAATTATATCCTTTTTTTTAATATTTGATTAAAAACTGTATAAATAGCTGTTTTTATAAATTTACCACAAAGATTTTTTAAATAGTTATTTGTTTAAAATGCTGGAAAAATTTTCTTATTTAAAGAAAAATAAAATTTACTAAGATTAATTTTTTAATTTATGCATAGATTTCTACTCATGTTGAACATTTGAACTAAGATTTTTAATATATTTAGAGTATTTGCTAAGATATAGTAAGTCCAAATGAGAAAACTAGTGTGCTTGTAAAAATTTCTTATTCTTATTATTTTAAAATTGCATTTATGTACTAATATGTATCTTTCAAAAATTATTGATCAGACCCTTCAAAACAGTAGGAGAAATAATTGTGCAAATTTTTATAAAATTTCTTGTAAACGTTTTTAAATTATCACTTTGTAGATGATATTGTTATAAAAATACTATTTTGTAGAAATGCATTTCAAATTAAAACTTGTCTTTATCAGGTGTATTAACTACTATAAATATATTCTACTTAAAAATTGTCACATTTATAAATTATAAATAATAATAAATAATGACCTGTGCCAAATAATGACATGTGAGCATGAACAAGTCTGTACATATATGTTATATTCCCAGGGAACATGATACTAAACTATTGAGTCACTCATGAAATAAAATGAGTGGCATCTATTTAGTTCCCCCAATTAAATGATTACCTGTGTATGTGAATCTACATTAAAAACAATATGTCTCATTTACATAACTAAAAAGCTTATTTTCAAAAATTGCCATGTGCAGGAGGCCTACTATGCAATCATTAAATTTCATTCGATTCTTGTATTCTATCATAAAGACATTTTTTACATTTGATACATTTTGATTGTATAACACCATATAAGGTATTTGTATAATATTGATGATATTTTGAGGTAATCATTTAAAATTTTCAAGTTATTAGTTTCAAGTTTCAAAATAACCACTTCTGCTTGTTTAACGACTATTACTAAACACATTAAAATGCTTGTAATTTAATTTTTAACAATTTAGGAGTCAAAATAAAGGCTGTGTTTAAGAAGTTAATATATTAAAAGATTTCAATATTTTAAAATTTCAGTTTTCAATTAGTTGTTCACATGAGTTTACTGATATTTTCTTAAGAACTTTTTTAGGGCTACTTTAAAATTAAAATAGTAAATTTTTTATTTAAGACTAAGAAATATAATTTATAGTATCTAAATGATTAAATTTGCCTGGAAGTGATCTGAAAACAAAACAAAATAAAAGCAGGAGCATATTACACTGGAAAAAACAGCATTCTTAAAAAGGGTGATAATGAGCTATTATATAGGTATTATTTTGTAAATTTTTTATTTATATGTAATTCTAGCATCAGTGTTTTTACCTATTTAAGCTACAATTTGCAAGTGCATTACATATTGAACATCTGTAAGAATATTTTGTGACAAATATATACTTATTCTGTGCATTTAAAATAAAGCTATATGTTTTATTACCATATTGAATATAACTTTTTTTTCTTCTTTTCTTCACATAGAAATTGGGGCCTAAAGTCTTTGATCACGAAGGAAAAGAAGTTCCTGGTAATAAAGGTTATAAGTAAGTTTTTTCCTCTTTTAAAGTAATAAATTTTTTTTGAGAACTATGCCTTGCCAAATATTGATTATGTAGGAATAAGTTATTCTTTAATTTTTAAGGTTTTTTTTTGTTTAATATTTTGAAGTAGAATAAGGCAAAAAAATTTTTTTAGTTAGGTTCTTGTAAATTTTTTAATTCTGTAAATGGTAATATTTTTCATTAATAGTGAATCTACTCTAAAAATTTGTATAGTATATTTTTTCCGTTTTATAATAAGAGAACTTTTGAAATATATGTTATTGTATGTTTGCTTTTGAATAATTATGAAATATTTGTAATAAATTTTAATTTTTGGTTTTTTGTTAAAAAACATTTTTTTTTAAGAAGCATTAAATAATAAAATATTATAATTTGTTAAATTAGGTACTTTGGTTCCTCTAAAGATTTACCTGGTGTCAGAGAATTATTTGAACAAGAACGTAAGTTATTCTTATAAGTTATTATTTTTTTTTCCTAACTGTAACCTTTATCTATTTAATATTAATTTTCAGATACTCTGATATTTCATTACTTAATATGAATTATTGTTTCCCAAAATTAAATTAATTGAAATATATGCATAATTAAGTTAATGGATCATGTTTCTATCTTTAATAGTATAAGCAATATTTTTCAGTATCTCCATATTTGTTTTTCACCTTCTAAACATAAATGCAATCAGTATTAATACTAATACTGATTGCATTTAAGGTTGAAGTGCATTAATACTAATATTTTTATTTCACAATTAAAAATTTTGAAATGCAGATATACTTTTAGATAAACAAAAAAAAAAAAATTTTTTTTTTTAATCTCGAGTTGTTACAAAAAAAAAGTTGTTGTAGTCAAAAATTGAATCTTTATGATGTGTATAGTTCTCTATTATCAAAAACAAACTTTTAAAATAAATTTCATTTGTTGTCATATTAAATTTTAACTGATGAAATTGTGATATTGTAAATCAATATAATAGTATGATATTGTATATATAAATTGTTCCATCTTACTATTTTTAATTAAATTATTCTAAAATTCAGAAAAGATTTTTGAAGTTTTATTCATATAATTAGAAAATTTTTTTAGAAATTACTAATTAAAAATAAAATAAATTTCATAAAATATGACTTACTACATTATATTACTTTACATTACTATTACAATAATAACATAAATTAGAAATAATGAATCCATTATAAAACTTTGAAGAATTTGAATATTAAATGTAGGATTATATTCAATTTTATTTTTATAGTTTTATGTCATCCCTAAATCTATTGAATTTATTTATAGTAATTATTTTCTGCATTGTTTCTAAATTTTTCAAATTAAAACTATTATCAGAAATAAATGTGTGAGAACATTCAAAAGATATCAAGACAACCAAGTGAAGAAGATGCTACTTTTTAGCGATTTTATTATGTTTTTTTTTTAATGTGTGCATATCAATACTAAATTTAGTACTTTATAATATATATATATATTTTGAAAAACTTCATAATAAAGTCATAATTTTATTCTATTACATTGCAATAAACTTATATTCTATCTATAATTCCTCATTTTATAGTGTTCTATAAAGATTTGTTATATTCTAATAGAAATTTCATAATTTTGGTTACTTAAGTCATGCATCAATTTAGATTAAAGAAAATGGAAAATTCTTGGTGAAATTATGCAAGAATAACAGTCTAATTGAAAAGTCAAACATGCAATTAACATATATATATGTAATTTTAAATTACATATATCTATGAATTCTCCCTTATTTTTTAATTAATTTTATTGTTTGAACTGCCAGTCTTAATTAAATCTTTTTTCTTTGGAGGTGGAATGAATTGAAGCAGTTATGTAACAGTGAATATTGGCTTTTCTATGTGTGGCCAACCTAAAAAGAAAAAGCGTTATAGTAAAGACCGGGAAGGAATTCTTGATGAAAAAGGGTGATATGAATTAAAAAAAGAAAAAAAGATCCATTACAAATTTTAGATATGCTACATTAAGTCAGTGTACAGAAATTCCAAGTAATGCTTTAAAATATTTAAATTTCTGTAATATCTTGTGGAATTTCCAGTTTGTGCAAGTTTACAAAAATTAAAGGAAAATAACAAATTTTAAATTAAATAGTTCAGCCAATATTTTTGTTTTATAAACATTTGTGGGAAATAATGTATTTATTGCAATGAAATATAAAGGAGGTTACAGTTTCAAAAACATAAGTGATGGAATGCATGAATAGTAAGTAGAGTAAGTAAGTAAGTAAAATGAGATGGAACTAAGTGACCTGTGTAGTTACTGAATTTTTAAATACAGACATAAAAACTTAAAAGCATCTTCTTGTACAGGCATTTTATGTATTCTGCATGACACTTTTTCATGCTTATGTTATCTGTTCAATAAGATCCACAGTTATTGCTGAGTGGGATAAATTTGAAGCTATTTTCCAACGCATTCATAATTGTTGATATATGTGGTAATTATGTCTACCACAGTAGAGTGTTAGCATCTAAGAGCACTTTCAAAGTGTTGGGCTTAGTTATATAGATCAAGCACGCTTCCAATAATTATATTCATGAATGGTATTATAATAGACTGGGTTAGCATTTTGATAGATTGGGGTCATTAGAACAATAAAAAAAAATTGGCTGTTTTATAAAATCCACAATACACAAACTGGGCTGTTATGTCTACTCAGTAAAAGCATTTCAAGAGATTGCCTTTAACGTTTTCTCAAACCTTTTAGAAAATGATAAAAATATTTTCATAAACTGATAATATTTAAATTTTTTTTCAAATCATCTAATTTGTGTAATTTAAAAAGACAAATATGATTTTCTTAACAAATAAAAGTAATAAAAATCTTTATATGAATAATCCAAATAAAATATCAAATTACTTCTTTTTTTTTTTAGCTTCATTACTCGAAGAGACAGAGAAACTTTCTATCCATAGTCATATGCTTATTAAATTGTTTAACCATCATCTGTATTAGATATCATATGTAATTGCAGATTTTAATATTTTATTTCAATTTTGTTAATATTACTATAATTTGATTAATACAATGTTCTATTTTATTATATTTCTGTAGCTTTCCCCCCTCAAAGGCGTACTAGAGCTGAAATGATGAAACATATAGATGCTGATTATTATGGCTATCGAGATGATGATGACGGAATTCTAATACCCCTGGAAAAAATTCGCAGTGAACAATTAGAGAAAGAAGCTAAAGAAAAGTGGCTTCAAAATAAAGAGTCTAATACAGATATAGGAAAAGATGAAGATGACATATATGCTGTCCCTGAAGAACCAATGGTAAATATTTCGTTAATATGCATTTAATATTATTTTATTATCTTTATCAATTAGTAGATGTTTATGTTTTGATGCTGCATTAACATCATAAAAATATGTTAGTTATTAAACATTTAAAAAAAAAAAAAAAAATTAAAAAAAATAAAAAAAAAAAAAAAAAAAAAACATTATAGACTCATATTTTGTTCATTGTTAAATATCAAATATTAATTAATTAAATTTTTGATGAGTTGCCTATAGAAATTTTGAATTTGTCCTTTTTATCATATGCAGAGTGATGAAGAAAATACTGCTGAGGATTCCACCGATGAAGCTAGTCAATCAAGGTTTATTGCTCATGTTCCAGTTCCTAGCCAAAAACAGGTGAGACATTTATCTTAAATGATGTGTAATATATTTAGATATGCAACATAATACTTTATTTGTCATGAATTAATTTCTTTTCTTTGAATCTTTTACAGATTGAAGAAGCCTTAGTGTTGCAAAAAAAAACAGAACTTTTGCAGCAATATGCATCTATAGAATTGTTGAAAGAGGCTGAAGAAACAAAATCTTTGATTGGAAAATGAATTGTTGCTTGTTTATTATTAAATAGTTTATTTTTTTAATGAGTTTTCTCGTTTTTCATTTTTTAATATCCAATTGGAAAGATCTTAATTGGTATACAACTTAAATTTGGCTTAATTAATTTATATAACTATTTAAAAATTTGTAAGTTTTTTGCACAATAATAGTGATAAAAAGATTGTTTTAATTGAATATAGAATGTTTGAAATTTATTATAAAATTTGTAATTATTGTTATCATAAAAATGTGAGAATGCATAAAGTTATTATGTAATTTTTGTTAGTCAATTAAGCACAGAATATTCTGTTTTATTAAAATTTAATTATTTCGGCTAGATCAAGTCAAAATAACATTCAGGGGGTTTCTTATCTCATTAAAAAGGCAAGAAAGTAATGTTAAGGCTCGTTCCCACCGAGGCATGAGGCGTTTAAGTGTGAAGCGCTGACCAATCACTAGCCTCACCAAGTTCGCCTGAAACCAATTTGAAATCACCGTTTCGAGTTGACCAACTTTCAACTCAAAGCGGAACTTCAACAGGCGTAATGCTATTTCTCACGTTTCGCTGTGAAGGGGTCGAAAAAATTTTCTTGCCTGCCGCTTGGATCTTCAACACTTCTCGCCTTGGTGGGAATAAGCCTTTAGTCATTTGCTTTTATTGTGTAAGGGAAATTATTTGAAATAGTTCTTATTTCACTTAAACTTAACCTAATTACAAAAAATGGGAAGAATTAATAATTGGTAAGAGAAGAATTTTTTTTTTATTTTATTAAGAAAAAGAATTTAATCATCTAAAATTTGTCTTGTATATTATTGAGAATAGGATTTTTTAAATATTAATTGAAAAATGATATTGCTCATTTAGTGTAGATATAAGTATAGTTTTAAGAAAATGTTTTTTTGTGTGTTTAGGGAAAAGAGATAAATCAAGTACCATAACTTAGTTGATAAATAATTCCTTATTGCCACTCAAAATGCAATAATCCTACATATGAAGGCTATTGAAAAAATATTATTCATAGGATAAAATTGAATATTTACTGTTCGGTCATCCTGGTCACTAATTTGAGTTAAGCTCAATATTTGTGGTAGAGTCGAATAAAACCACATATCTGAGAAAGAGTATACACATACCCAAACAATGTTTTATTTTTAATTTATTTTAATTTTTCAATCAATTTTTAAACTTAAATACAAAATTTGTATTTATTTAGAGAAATTATTTTAATCCTTTCGGAATTTTGGGAGTCAATCTCTTGTGTATCTCGCAAACCAATTCCTCGCCATCAGGATCAAATCCATTTTTGGCATCATGAGTGCAATCTTTGCAATCCATCCATCTGTAGTTAACATGTCAATAACTATAGGTGGATGGCCTTTTTGTCATCCATCATCTATAGTTAAGATGATCGCCATCTTCATCAATGTCAATGATGAAGATGGCGAAGATGTCTCTCCTTCGCTGATGTTATATATTTTTTGACTTAGTAACATCATTTTGTAGTTTGGATTTGTAGAGATGAGGTCGAAATGTCTGTAGCATCCCTGTTTTCTTTTCTTTCTTTCTTTTTTTTTTCTCTCGAAGGATACTGAGGAAACTTTAATTGAAGATCCACTGCTGATAGGTCTGGGACTGCCATTTTCGGGGAATGATGGGCGTATGTCATCCCGGACCTATTGCATTTCACATTATGATGATGGCCGATGATCACGGATTCTGCTCCTGCGTCTTTGAACATATTGTGAAGCACAATGCTATTCTGTTCTTAGCGAAAGTGCATGGTCAGTTTTTTCTCAGGGTAGGTAAAAGTGATCAGGAATGACATCTTTGTTAAAAGAACAAATTCTTATTTGAAAGAATCCTTTGATATCTGTTTGCATAATGCTTCACTGACGAATGCATTTTGAAAACTTGAGAATGGAGATTGTACAACCAGGTCTAATTATCCATTTACGAGCTTTCTGATCAGCATATGCAATACGATAAGACGACTTGGTATCACTCGGCAGCCAGTTTGCCCCACAGGACTAGTCGCACTGGACATGGCTTCAACTGAAACGAGAGCAACTTCGCAGATGCCATACAAAAACGGCAAAAACTAGTACAATAATCTGATCAAACATTTTGCCACTCACCTTTGAATACAAAGCAAAGCAAGAGCTACGTAGCTGGTATAAAGGGCCACCTTACAAACAAGAATTTTTTTCGAAAAGTACGTGAAGATTGACGTCCGTCCGAAATCTGTGGTTTCTTGCAATGCACACTGTTTACTATAGAAGATGGTCCTTTTTTACATGTAAGCCAATAAGTAGTAACATGGGCTGTAGAAAAAAAGGGGATACCCGGTTTTACCTTTGACCTATATTAATATTTAAATTGCTAAAAATGCTGAATCATCATAACTTCTTTAGCTAATGGAACATAAAGACTAATAATTACAATTAACATTTCTCTAACAAAATAAATTTGTTTAATTTTATTAACTAAAAGATTGCATACGATCACAAAATTTTCTTAGATAAATATGAAGCATAAGGATTTCTGGTTTTGTGAGAAAAAAATTTATAAATGTAATGATTTATCGATTTAACTTACATATAAACTTTAAAATTTTCTTATTCATTTTCTTTTAAAAATTTAATCGCATTAATATTATTAATCATTTTTGTTTGTTTTTTAACTTAGCCTACATAATTATGAGTGTAGGGGGTTTTGTCTCATGAGAAATTTCTTCATTCAAAATTTAAACTAAATAAATATTTTTGTATACAATCGCATCATGTATTGTTTTGTAATTAATATTCTCTTTAAATATAAATTCACTAATGCTTCTCGGTTGTTTTCATTAGAACTGAATGTCGTTGTTACGTATTAATAAAAAGTTTGCTTCTTTAAATTATTAGGCAAAATAGAAAAAAAAAAAACATTTTAATCCTAATTCAAATTTATAGTTTTTTAATAAAGATTTCAATTTATAATTTAATTAATTACATATTCTAAATCACTCCTGTATTCTTTCAGAATTTAAAAAAAAGCTTTTTTTTATAAAGCAAGTTGCGTGATATTTTAGAAGCTTTGTATCAATAAATTAATATGAAATATTTGTGAATGAAGAAAGGAGAGAAATAGAAGAATTGTATCTACAGAAAAATAAGATTTTTGGTAATTATAAATGAATCAGTTAATTTTATAGATAAAATTGTTATAGGAAAGCGATGAAAGTAATCAACTCCTTTATATTCATATAGCAATTAACTATTCTCTTTCTTATGACCATATTTTACTTAGAACAATTACAAATATTAGTATTTTTTTTATCCCAATATAATTTAAAGTCCCTAATTTGTCAATCTTTGGCTTTAAATTATACCTTATAAATAAATGATTTCGTACAATAATCTAAGTTTTTAAAATATTTACCCTTCTGTAATACAAAAGTTTATCCACATATATTTAAATTCGAGTTTCGATCGATTCGGTTCTAATTCGATTCAGGTTACCTGAATCAAATAAATGTTTTAACATACAAATTTTATATCAAACATTTTTTCATCCTTAATTTCTGCCACGTTTATATATATATATACACGTTTATATATATATATACACGTTTATATATGTATATTCTATTAAGAATATATATATATTCTTAATATAATTCTTTTTGTCTTTCAAGTACAATATCTAACTTTTATAGACATTCTGAACTACAAAATTTTAAAAATGACTGTTTTTAAAAAAATGTATGTGTTGTAATAGATGCGTAATATAAAAATAAAAAAAAATTTATTGAAAATAGGAACTTTTCAATTCATTGCATTGAATTGCAGTTGTAAATTAAAAAAATTTTTCAATCTAAACTAACATTTATCATTTTAATTTATACTAAGTACTCTTGACAAATATATGAGTATCAACTGTGTTAGTTTTGAAAATTTGATTTGGATTCAGTATGGATCTGATAAAAAAAAATCAACGTTTGAATTTCATAAGATTTAATTAAATATATATGTACACATTAAAAAAAAAAAGAATGCAATTTTAATTTAATCATTCTAGCAAATTTCTTTATTGCTAGTTTGCTTTTTTTAAAAACGTTAATTTAAAAAATGCAAATTAATAAATGAAGAAAAGTGTTTTAAACGCTTTATTTTGTATTTAATTTACAACAAAGTAAACAAAAATAATTTGAAATGTTTTGAATGTTAATTATTTTATTCGACTTTAATTAAATATATTTAAATATTATATTTGTATATAAAAGTAAAATTGTTTGAATTTTTATGTAATTTATTTATGATAATGTTCTCTTTATGATTATGACTTTTTACATAATACATTTTTTTACTATCTTTCGAACGAAGTTATTCGAGAGAGATTAAGTTTATCATCAAGCACTTTATTCAAGTGAAATATACTTAAAAAAATCGCGAAGTCGTTCTACTTGAAGTCGCATCTCAAGCCATCGTACATTTCGTCGTCACAACTGGGACTTTTTCTGCCTTTGCTATTTCGTCGTCGCTTTGCCAAATCTGAATTTAGACCCAGAACGAGATGCTTCTACTGGCCAAGGACAACTAACTCTCTCTCTTCTGTCTCACTTGTGCTCTCCATCGTCGTATGTCGCGGAAGTACTGCTCCACCTGAATTGTGCATCAAAAACATTTCAGCAAAAGTCATCGCATTCAGCCATCAATTAACGTTCTTTTGGATTAAAACTTGAATCAAGGTAGGATAGAAGAAGAGGAGGAAAAATGTGTTACTAATCTCTTTTCTTTTCTTTTTTTTTTATTCCGTTTGTCAGCTCTCCACTTCTTTAAGACATTTAGAGATATCATCTGGTGAAAAGGAAAAAAAAAAAAAAAGAGTTGATCTTATTTTTAATCGACATTTTCATGATACGGAAGATTTTCCTAATGAGAATCTGCATCAAGAAAAGAAGACAATAATATTTGCGGATACTTTTGATGCTAATAAAATAAAGAAATAACTTTAAAAAAAAAGTAAACTTTAGTAATTTTGAGAATCTCAACTTTAAGAAATATTTAAACATTTTTTTAGAAAAGAATTCCGATTGTGCTGTGTTCTATAAATTCTATTTTTTTTAAAACTACTCCATTTTGACAGCAAATTGATTGAAAAATACATTTTTATTACAAACTGTTTTATATTGAATTCATCTGAACATAAAAAAATATTGATGTTAAAACATTAAATTTATTAAATTTCTACTACTAAATCTAAATATTTATATCTAATCATACCAATTTTTTATATTCAGTGTCTATTCTATTGAATTGTTTATATTTTAATGTCATTTCTAATTAGTAACAATGAAGAGAAGGAATAAAAGTGGAAAATATAATCAAAAACGTAGGTTAAAAAATATACCCCCAGTTATTACTTAGACTATTGGTATCAAATACAATATTTTTAGTACTTGAAATTTCATAATAGTAGTACTTGCTTTATTTATTAATTTTTTGGACGATTGGAGAATAAATCCAATAAGTTTCTAAATTTATACTTGACTTTAGAAAATTATTTTGGGATAAGTGACTTTAGAAAAAAAAATTTTGAAACAAAAATGGCGGAGGCTCATCAGAGCTTGGTGCCTTGACCGCGCCATTGTTTCTTCATCAAGAAGCGAGTCTTTAGCTAGTGTTGTTGACGAAAGCTTTCTGTGTGTGTGTGTGTGACAGAGGAGCCCTGTGTTAAAACACAAATTTCTGGAGGCATCACAACAACAAGACAAAACTCCTGGGAACGACGGAACCCAGCAAAATTGAGCAGCCGCCCCAGAGTGCCGGAGGAAGCACCGACACAGCAGAAGTCGAGTCATCTTCGGACGAGATGACTGTCAGTTACCAGTACGATGTGGCTTCTTCCGCCTCTGGAGGCTTCATTCGCCTGCTCTTCCGATGGAGGGGCAGTGTCTGGAAAGTGGTGTACAGGGAGATGCTCATCTTCACCTTTTGCTACATAGTGCTCGCCATCCTCTACAATTACGCCCTTTCAGAAGGACAGCAGAGGTAAGTGATTGGAGACTTTCCTTCATGCTACAGATTATTGCTATATATTAGTGATTACGGTATCACTTCAAACATTATGATTTTCAATTCTTTTGTTGACTTAAAATGTATATTGGTAGCAATGACTTAAAACATTATTCATTATTGCAAGTTAATGATTGCCGCTTTGGGCATTGTTACAACATACGAATGTATAGCATATTTATTGGCAAAAATACACCCCATAACCCGTTACCAATCTCAATTGATGTAAGTGATATTTAACAGTTTTTCATCAACTTGTTTTGATAATTTATTATTTATTTGTTGCTTTTTTCAATTAAAAGGACACTTCAATAAACAACACAATATCTAGACAAAATATTATCCATGAATAGCTGAGATAGCATTTTAACTGAATGTTGCAGATATTTAAAAATATAGTTATAATTAATTTAATTATATTTAAAAATGGTATATTTTCTTACTAATTAATTGACCTTGAATAATAATAATTATAATAATTTGACCCTGAATCTACGATGCCTTTTGACCACTTTATAAAGTGATCACCATCATTTTTTTTATCTACCTTGATCCTTGGTGTCATTGCAATCTAAAACGAACACTCTAGGGACAGCATCTATGAAGAGGGATTACAACTTTTTTCGCTGAAGGATTTTCAACCTACTGATTATACCCCAGGTATAAACAGGCGAACTTTTAATTCGGCTCACTTATCGGGGTTCGAAATACACCCATCTTACTAACCATCAGACAGTAAGTCAAGTCTCCTCTGGCAATAAGTTCTAACTCTTCTTTGCTTAGAAAACTATTTTATGACAATGGTATTCTGCTTTGAAAAGTCATGATATTTAAATCATTTAAGAAATTCGATATTTAACTGTGAGAAAAAATATTATTTTTAATAGATATATATAAATAAACAATTTATAAAAGTGATAAATATCATTTGAACTATGCATATATGTATGTATATAATAAGCAATATTCTGAAGATATTTTATAAGAACTTTCGTTAAGTAGGAGATTTTCGTTTTCTTCTTTGGCCGAAGTAAAATGAATCTCTATTAAATTCATGCAAATATTGATATTGTCTTTATAGAGATATCACAATTAATATGTGAGATGAGAATTCTTGATAGGGCAAAGCACTTGTTTAGTCAACGTAAAAGACTGATTTATCTTGCCTGCCTTCATCCAGTAATACGGCCTGATGGCCAATTGGCTAGCGCTCTGGCCTTTGGTACCACAGGATTGAAGGTCGAATCCTGGTGGTAGCATAGATGTTTGGGAGTGAGTCGGAATTCACGTTAAACTGTAGGTCCCAGTCTAATTAGCCCAAAGTATGCACAAAATGACCGTAGAGTGACAAACCAAACCAATTTATCAAGTAATAGCATATGCAAGCCCAGTTTAAAATTTTCAGTAATGTATAATAATCTGTCAAATATTGACAACTCTGAAATAAAGAATATTTCAAATTACGACGCTATACTGCTGGAAAATAGAAAAAAGCTCAAGTTTGTTAACTCAATAGAGTTATTTATGTCTCTTTCTCTTTAAAAATTAAATTCATACTCTAAATAATAATAATAATTAAAAAAAGGGCTTCTACTTTTATTTAATTCTTAACAACAATCAAAGCGAAATAGACCATTGCAATTTGCCTCTACAGCTCAAGATAGGAGTTCGAGGTCGCTACGTGATCAAGGTACTCCATCAATGAGCGAGTATAATAATGTAAGAAACCATTTAAATTGGTATTATAACATGGAATGAAATGTAATCTGATTTTTAAAAAAATGAGATGAAGATGCACTTCACAAATAAAAAAATTCCAAAAATTTTTGCTATAAACATTAGGGTACAATTTAAGCATCCATTTAGTAAAGATTTGTCCTATAATATGATGGGTATTTTGATTTGAGGCTATTCGGCAATTTTGTAGCAAATTCAACGTTACCCAAAGTGCATATCCCAGGAGGGCTAAACTGCACCGACTCTGAGCCACCACAATTTGTCACGAACACTATGAGGGCTACATTAAATAATAAAACTCGTTTTTAACTAAATGAGATTTCAAATTTTATTATTAAAGACTTATCTATGTAATAATTATTATTTATTTTATATGAACTTGTTAGTGATAGAAAACAATCTATTATTTCTATTGGCAATTTTTTTATTCTAATACCATTACAATTATTGCGTACATTCAAATAAGAAATACTAGATTTAGTAGAAGTCATTGCCCCTCCTAGCTCGCGGATCTTCTGACACAACTCTCATTCGTTGGGATTTGTGAATTCGAAATTTCTAAAGGGGTTTTAAACCCCCTAGTTAAAAAGAAACCTGATCATAAGAATATTCATCTCATATTATTTTATTTATTGATATGATCTGACATTGCCCAGCTTGACTGAAATGTTGTATTTCTTACTTTGGTAAATTTAAGTAAAAAAACTAACAGCAAAATGAAAAAAAAAAAAAAAAAAAAAAATGCTTAACATAATAACATAGAATTTCATCCTTTAAGGCGATGGAAGAATTAATATACTTTTTTATTAACCGAATTCGAGATGGAGATATTTTAATATTATACTATTAATGCAGAAAAATAGTAATAAATATGAAGTACCCTTTAAAATATGAAATCGAAAATAAATAAGAAAAGGGTTAGCAAATTTAACAAACGAAACCTGAAATATATGAAAAATGATCATGTGGTTTTTCAAGTAAATTTCTATGCATTAATCGGTAACATAAAAAAATAAATATTATTTTGAAATAATAAAATTTGCTTTAAAATAAAATATTCATTTAATTGGCACGATAGACTTTTTAATTTAAAGAATAGGATTATCTATATTCATTTCTAATTAACTAAAAGGCATCAAAATATTGTTGATCCTTAGAAATATTTCATTACTAAAAAATAAAAAAGTGAATATAAATCAAAAGAAATTTTGAATAAAAAATAAATACATTTTAAATCTATACAGAGAGTATATGAAATGAGGGGGGCGGGGGGGGGAAAGAAAAGAAATAAATAAAAGGAACACAGAGTCACAAATACTTAAGCAACTTACCATTTTAATTATAAGATAACTTTTTAAGTAATTATTTTATGTCTCTCCCTTTAATAATAACGAATTATTCATAAATAAAAAAGTATATCTATTGCGAGTTCAAATAGGCCAATAGGAACGCATAAACAGCTGTGACGTCATTTCCCATTCGCAATTCATTTGCAAACGACTTTTGAACTAAATCGTTTGAAAGTGCAGTTTAATAATAAAATTATTTTGATTTTGATTTTATTAGAATTTTTTTTTTTTTTTTTTTATTGGCTATGAGCTAGATAAAAAATTATAAATTCTGAGAAAAAAATCTTAACTTCTAAGTAATAGTTTTTAAGCTTTGGAAAATATAAATACAAAAATCTCTTGCTATATTTACTTAAAAGGTAAAGTTTTTAATTTCTAGAGAGTTGAGATGATTGCACACGATTTGTATTCCATTAAATTTATAATTCTGATTTTGGGGATAATGAAAATTCGATGGTAATTGTTTCTTAAAATATATTGTCAATTAAAAAAGCACAAACTGATTACATACTTGGAATATCAAACAGTCCGTCCTGAAGAGCAGCTTCAATTTTGACATAGCCAGTAATTCTTTTATGAGAATAAAATATCAGGTAATTGAATCTGATTTATGATACTATCATCTGAAAATTATTTTTAAATATAAATTTATTCTAGAGATATGTAGTTTGATATCAATAGCAGTGTCAAAACGTTAAGAACTCTAAGAAAAATTAATGTTTAAGGCTAGGTTTGTTAGTTATATTTTAGATATACTGAATTAAATACCCAATTGTTATACTGAATGTTAGGCTAAGTTTTGATTATACCGAAATGAAGAATAATCTCTAATAAATCAACGCTATGATTATTTATCGCCTGTAGCTATTTTTCATGAAATGGTGAATAATTTTTTTATGGTCTGTAAATAAATTACACTTTTTGGCTTTCTAGTGCTGTCTAAGTGGAGGGGAAAATGTTCCCTAGAATTTAGGTGAACTTTGTCTGGGTTCATTTTAAAAATGAGGGTAAGACAACGTCTGAAAGAAGGAAATTCAAAACGTTTACCAGCTAGTGCCAACGATGATGTTTGCGTGAGTCACGTACATATTGCGTTAAGGTTGAGTGCATGCGCATTTGTCATTTTGTTGGACGTAAATCCATTCATATGAATTTATACATATATTTATATTTTATATTATTGATGAAAAAAAAAAAAACCAAAATATTTCCAGAACTCGTTAAAGTATTATGTGTAGATTATATTGCTTCATCTTGATGTCAATTTTTTCTTTTTATATTTACGTATATGTTTATTATTGTATTCAATTCGGAAGAATATTCTAGAAAGAGTTAATATTGTTCAATACTGTACATATTTGCATAAATTCGAATTAATCTTCTTTTTCCATGTTCAAAAATAAAAATATTGCTTTTATTTATTTTATTTAATCATTGAATTAGTTCCGTTTGTTTATTATAATTATATTTTGTATGTTTATTTCTATAAGCAAATCTTCGTCAAAAATTAGTTTAACTTTCATTAAATAACTAGAAGTATTTAATTAACTGCAAAGGTAGTATAAAAGTTAAAAAGAAAAACCCAATTTTATTTACCGGTCTTAGTGTCATCTATATTATATTACTTTTAACATTCTATATTAAAGGTAACAAAAACGGTAACAAGACATTTTTTTACAGTAGTTCGTGAAAAAAAGGACCACATTAAAAATATCCATTTTTAATTATAATATTATAAGAAAGTATTATTGTTTTCAGTATTAAAGTTTTAGATCCCATGTTGTCAAAGTACTCTGCGTATATCGAGATTCTAAAGATCCTTAGAATGTGATCCTTTTTTTTTTTAATTGGATAAATTAGGGACCAAACTAAGTTTAATAAAACGTAAATAATAATTTCATTTTCTTTTGTTTAAAAACCACAGCAGCTATTTGGTTTGTTTACATGGCGATTTAGCTCAAGTGCATGATTCTAGTTCTCTAGCATAAACAGGTTCAAATATGAATGGGACCTTCGTTTTGAAGTAAATTTTTTTGTGAGCAAATAAAAGCAACAATCACACATGTTTGTGAAGTTTGTTAAAGCAACCCAAAAAAATCGACAACTTCTGTGTGTTAAAGTTTTCATTATTCTGATGATGAAACTGACCGATTCTCGCGTTTTATCAATGTAGACAGGAAGTAACGACGTTTCCTCACTTCCGTAACAAAAAAATGTTACCAAACTTACTGTCTCGACTCTTATATAAGAAGTTCAACTTCAAAAACAAGAAAATTACTAAAACGAACTTATTTATTATTATTTTTTCATTTCTGAGTGACTCTTTTAAGTTATGTGTTATTGCTAAATTATGCTGCGCGTGTTTTAGTGTTTTCTGTTATTAAGAACATACCATTTCTTTACATGGTTAGAAATGGATTCTTTATACGTAAATTAAAGTAAATCTAACTATATTTGAAATATATTAGATGAATGTAAACAGTATTTTTAAGCATATTTCTATTAAAAATTAAAAATTAGATATAGGCTTCTAGTAAGCTAATGTGATTGCAATAATAAAGCAAATTAAATGTCAAAAGTAAACATACCTTTAAATCAAATATTAATATTCATTATTTCATTAAATTAAAACAAATTTAAAACTCATTGTAATTTTTATTGTTCATTAGCAAAATAAACATAAACTGTTTATATGAAAAATACAGTAAGGGAATTGTTTTATATCAAATGTTTAATAACTTGTTTTAGTAATTATAACCTATTGTATTACAGTTATTAAAAATTATAATACCATCCGGAAAGAAAGAAATTTGTTCCGTATATAATTTAAGGCGATATAAATAAAATGATTAAAGTAGACAAATTTATAAGTTGTAATATGATATAATTGTTTTGGCATGAAGTATTGCCTGTGGAGTTGTTAATATACAAATAAAAATAATTTAGCATATCAACTAAAAATAATTAATAAAATTAAATTATTAATTCCGTTTTATTCGCAACAAGCAAATTGGTAAACAACAAAGTACAAATGCATCTACAAATTTTTTTTTGCATGACTAAGTTCATGCAAAGTCAAAATTCATAGAAAAGGGTTGACTTATTTTATTTACTTTGTTTGTTTATTTTTACTTTTTATCCATAACATTTATCAAAATGATTTTAATACACAATACGGGAGTTCTCTATGGTTCATTCTCAAAATTTTAAAAACGGTTAAAACGTAAAATAAAGGAAAGAAAATTTTTGAATTAAGCAAATGGCAAAGTTTAGCAAATTACAAATTTGCATTCAGTAATATAAATAAATTAATAAAAATAAAAAAAATATGTAACTTGATTTTGATAACAAAAAGTGTTATTACGATCCTATGAGAAAAAAAATCAAAGAAATGGGCGATTGTAATATTTATCAACTAAGGTGTTTGTTTAAATGAAAATATGTTTTTTTAAAATGTTTTAACCAAAATGTCGCTTTAAATTTTATAAAATTGTTTCTAGCACAGCCAATAAGAATCATAATATAAAAATCATAAGTTATTTATTTAACTTAATTAATCATAAGCTACTAATATAGTGCTTAAAAGAATATATTATATTTTATAATGTAACATAAAGCACTTGAGGGAATTGAAGTCACCTCGTTTAGTGAGCACGAGGTGGCTTCCCTACTATTTCAAAGACAATAAGGAAACTAAGAAATTCAAAATGAATTGATAACAAAACTTTTTGCTATTGTGAATAATTATGTTTATTGTTATAATTATTTATAATTATCTAATAATTATTTAAAATTTAACTCAAAAATGGTTTAACGTATCAAATAATTTTGATTGGTAAAATATTCTGTGGCTGAAAATACATGTTGATGTAAAATTTAATTAAAATCAGTGATGTAATATAGATTTGCATAATTTAACAAAATATTTCCAGTTTTATATTTATAAATCTATTTATTTATTAATTTTTTTAATGGAGCAAAAAATAAAGCACACATATAATTGTAAAAATTTTCATTAAATCCTGCTTTTTACTCATTAATAATAAAAGTTATTTTTAAAATCAGCAATATAAAGGCAAAAAGAAGATAGAATTTTATTTAATAGTAAAAGTCCACTATCACAGAAAAATCTTATGAAGAATTTTATGCTATTAATATATTTCATGTAGTAACAAAATAAATAAATAAAAAATAATAATAAAAAAAAAAAGATATATTAAAAGATTTTTTTTTTTAATTAGCTTTATTTTTTTGTTTCAATATTTATGAGAAGTGATAATAATATCAAGAATTGAATTTTCAGAAATTCTATTTTAATTGGAATGTTATTAACTGATGCTGGGCCTTATAATTACTTTCGCAATTTTTTTAATGTGAGTAGAAATAGAAATTTCTTGGACATTTTAATAGAGTATGTGAGCCTAATATTTCTAATAGAGTTATCAATTTAACAAACAATGTCTGTCAAGGATAATCACAACTCATTAAAAGCATCAAATAATGAAATACAAAAGAAATTATTTTCTAAATAATTTACTCGTATGTACAGGAAAGGTGAAGATTATTAAATTCAAAATAGATTTTTGTTATTTTTTCTCACAATACAAAATTTTTCCAGTTATGTAAGAAAGTTAAAAAACTGTTTACAAATCTTAAATTTGTGTCATAATGTAAAAAAGAGTTAAGAAAGTTAATCTTGTAAACAAAAATCACAATAATGTATTTGAGACATTACACAAACAAAAAATCGATTAAATTTATGGTTAAATTTTAATGGCCGCTTTTTAGTTGAAGTTAATATGATGAATATATCATTAATTATACGGAATATATCCTTTTATATGCAATTTAATTGAGTTCTACAAGTTTTCTGTCATCAATCCTACTGCGAAACTATTTACAGCAATTTGTACAAAAATAATTTTAAATATAGTGACAAATTTGGTCTAATGCGAATGCGCGAAATGATGATAACGTGTATTGTTTTTAACCAGTTGGTCCATAAATAAAATAATCGTTAATGGCTAAATGAAAATTCAATAAAGTTTTTATGAAAATATATAGAATGATGTAGAATTTAATTATTTAACAGTTATCTTATTTTAGTTGATATTAGGGAATTTATAAATGGAAGAGGATTTTCGAACTAAGGAGTTTCAGAAGCTTTAATCTTATTTTATTCCTATCGAAAATTGCAGTTTAATTAATTAAAAATGAACTAGTTTGAAATTTTTCATTAAACACCAGATTTTGTCTCACATTTTACGATACACTTGTAACCCTACAGACAAATCTATAAAACCTTTTTTTTAATGACAAATGTATTTTAAAATGCCTGTAGTTTTGTTCCGCCTTGCTTTAAGATATTTAAATTTATATTATGTATTGAATAAAATAAAACTATTTTTATTGCCCCTCCTCCCTGTTATTTCTTAGCTAGTATAGAGGAGATTTGTATTTTCATCCCTACACAGAATGGCCAAAATACAAATAAATGTATTTATTACTACTTTCTTCAAATAAATTATTGTGGAAAGTTTTTATGAATGGTAAATATTTTAAGGAATACTATAAATAAAATGAAAAAATTTTTACTATTTGCGTATATGTTTCTTAAATAATATTCTTCTATTGTTATATTTAAAATAAATGAAACAAATGGATGATTTTTTTTTTTTTTTGCATTACAAAAGTCAAAATTAAGTTAAAATTTTGAACTACTGCAGATCTTACCTTTCGAAATCTGCATTGATAATTCCCAACAATTTTTTCAACAAATGAAACTAGACCACTAAACAGGATGTTAGATAATATTTCATAGTCATAGTATAATAGATTAATGCTTTTATAATTACAAAAAGACAACTGATGCCCCTTCTTATGAATGACACGGATAATACTGCACGACAAAATTTAATTTTTTGTCTGTTAAATTAATTGGAATGGCTATTTGTTATATAATATTTTGTGCTGATTTCAAATTTATATGATATTTTTTTTTCTAACTGGTAGGGTTTTTTGTAATGCTTAACTGCGTAAAGAAAGAAAGTTGAAAAGTGAGAGAAAGAGAAATTGAAAAGTTTTTACTGTTGTAAAGTAATTAGCTTTATTAAATTTATTTACATGTATTAATCTAAATTGAGATGTCGTTTTTAACGATTTTCTACAATTTTGCTTGAGGAACATGCCTAGCAATAATCTGCAAACAAATTTGGAATCCATTTTTTTCTGATAAAGCTTTTCCATTGTTGAAATATCTTGGTGGAATCGTTCACCATGTTCCTCGCTCACAGCGCTGAGAATTTCAGGAAAAAATACCAAGAGTGAATCCTGAAAATGTATTTTTGGTGCATGCTACATCCCAGAAATTTGTAATTTTGTAGGAATTCTGAAACTAGTCCTCCATAGTTATCGGCTTTTCTATTGTCAAGAAGTTTAGTTTAAAAGAGTTTATATGTAACTTTTTAATTTTTTTTTATTATGCCCGTTCAAACTTTGATCAAAGACATAGCCCTGCGTAATCTTTCTTATTTGTGGGCTTACAAATATACCTTCTTTTATTTTACCCTCACTGATCCTCTTTAAAGTGTTCGCATATATTCCAAGAATGCTGTTGGTATTATATCTTCGATATCAAAATCTTCATGCTATCATACATCTCTTTCATATGGACTGCATAGACAAGAAGAATCGAAGATTTCTCATTTCCAATGTAAAGATGCACGGCTTTTAAATTGAGTTTAGAGGAATCTATAAACAATTTTTATTCCTTAGGATAATGATTGTTTCCTAACTCACTGGGTAAGAAATCACCATCAGTATATTATACTAAATTGCCTCCTGCACAGAACAAGCGTTGGAGGCCTTGTTCCCGTGGATGATAAGAAGAAATTTTAATTGTCTTCTTCAGATTCCAACACTTTAATGTGGATGCCAACAATTCCACCTGATACTTTGACAAGTTTATATCACGAACAAAATCATTGATTGCAGACTGATTGTTTCTATGAGGCTCTGTAGACGTTCCACGAAAATCTGGATCTTTATTGTCATCTTTTTTTGGACTTAATTGTAAATCCTCATCATCAGAATTTTCTGAATATAATTTTCTAATAATAAGTTTTCTCAATATAGCCAATTTCCTGGGATGTGAAGTTCTGAACAGGCCTGATAGCTGAAGAAAAATTGGGATATTTAATAGTCTTCTTGGTCTTGCTTGTTATTCCAGCAACTTTTGTAAAGCAGAAACAACAATCCATGGAGTCTTCCTTTGGTTCCCTCCATACCATTGGGATTACGAATGAGATGTGTCATGCTTTCCGCTAAGTCAACCATAAAGTACTGTTACGTAAGACACACAGCAAATATGAGGGATCAAAGATTTGTTCTGATTACCGAAATAAAGTTTATATGCCTATTTTTTTATCAAGGGTGTAATATTACTTTTTTTGGGGCATCAACATTAGTTCATCACACAATACCAAATTGTTTGGATGGATGTAAACTCATGTTTGTGAAAATTGCAACACCATGAAGTACTTACGCGAGTGTGCTGAAATTTTCAGGAAATGCAAATTAGCACATGATATGCAAATGATTAGAATTTCAAATCCGTAGCGCATGCGTATGCTGAGCAGCGCCCTCTGAAGGCGGATGGATCCGAATAAATAGACGGCTGTAGCGAGGCGTGTATGGTTATCGTTGGTTATCTGCTAGTGGAAACGTTAGCTCAATCGTTACTTATGCCTCTTCGACGAAAGAGAGCGAGATTTGAACAACTTACAGAGTTTGAACGGGGGAGAATCATCGGCCTTCGTGAAGCTGGATAGTCTTATCGTGCAGTAGCCGCTCGTGTGCAGCGTAACAGCAGCACAGTGATGCGTCTTTGGAAGCAGTGGACGGACGAGTCTCGGACAATTCGGAAATCCGGGAGTGGACCCCGAAATGTGACGTCAGCTCGCGATGATAGACACCTGGTCCGCATGGCGCTGACGGACCGTACAGCTTCCTCTACACATTTGGCAGCACAGTGGTCAATAGCTACAGGTGTTTCATTGTGTGCTTCCTCAATTCGTAGACGTCTGCTGCAGCGTGGACTGCGCGCAAGGACTCCTTTATACCGGATCCCTCTTACGCTAAACCATCGCCGCCTGCGGCTACGATGGGCCACTCATCATAGAGACTGGCGTGCTGATTGACAGCATGTCGTGTTATCTGACGAATCCCGCTTTAATTTGTGGTACCATGATGGCCGCATTCACGTCAGACGCTATGCCGGTGAACGCCACCTTCCGGAGTGCATTATCGAACGCCACAGTGGACGAACACCCGGAGTTATGGTCTGGGGTGCCATAGCATATCATGGACGATCTCAATTGCTAAGAATTGTGGGCAATCTGAACAGCAACCGGTACATCAGTGAAGTTCTACAGCCCCAAGCTGTTCCCTTCCTTCAAAGCTTGCCAGTCGCTGTATTTCAACGGGACAATGCCAGCCCTCATATCGCTAGGACTGTTCAATCCTTCTTTGCAACGCAGCAGGTACAGCTTCTCCCTTGGCCTGCGTATTCCCCGGATATATCGCCGATTGAACATGTGTGGGATTTCGTTGGTCGGCGTCTCGCTCGTGATCCTCTTTCTGTTGCTTCTGCAGACGAACTTTGGGTGCGCATACAAACAATATGGAATGCTCTTCCTCAGGCAGACATTCAAAATTTGTTTGACTCCATGCCACGCTGTGTAGCAGCACTTATTGCGGCGCGTGGTGGCTACACAAAATACTGATTCCGATCTCTTGTTATTGTTTGTTTGCTTTGAACATTTAATCATTTATTTGTACCACTCCCACTCAACTGTGTATTAAATTTCATTCAATTATGACGATTCTTTCATGGTGTTGCAATTTTTACAAACATGAATTTATAAAGATATTATAATCAATTTTATTATGTTTTACTAATTTATAATGAGTTTTACGGATTTCTTGGAGAACATCTTTTCATATCTTGTAATTGTATGCTTTATTTGTGTGTTTTATTAATGGTAATGTAGTAATTTTGTTTAATCTTTAGATTTTTATGTTTATGAAAGGATTTTCAGTTTCGTTGCTACAGCTTATACGTATTTCGTATCTTAAACAATTTCTTATTCTTTTTCTGTTTTGTTTTAAATAGGTTTTAATGTGAATTCCTCAGAATTTTTGTATTGCGATTACTATGGTTTTGTTATATATCACAAGACAAAAACATAAAAAGAGAGTTGGCAAATACTTTATCAAAACGCAATTCTATACTAAAAAACCATAAAATGTCTTTTTCTAAACATAAATTTTAATGCGTATCCAAATCAGTATTATTTTAAAAAGCTACTGAAAATATAAAAATAGTTTTTCAAGATTCAAAGTGCTCATTAGCTGCAACAATACATCTAAACATCATTAAACATGCATATTTACAAAAATATAAATGGTAAACACTAAAGAAACAGATTAAGAGAAAATGTACAGTTTATAAATACATAGTGAGAAATGTCTTCCAGGAAATCAGCCAAAACGTATAATGCAACACTGTAATATCCTGAAAAAACTTTATCATGGAATGCACACCTTCAAGGTATTATAAATCTTGTTATTTTGGCCCTCTAGTTGAATCGCCATCGAATCATATGACTTTTGTGGAGATCAGTCATTCCCGTAGCACTCCCCTTACCGACACCAGTACATTTGCTTCATCTAAGTCCTGTGTTCGTAAATAGTCATGAAGGGTAAATCAAGTTCTTTCCTTAAGTCTTCCTCTTCACTATATCTCACAAAGCTGAATTTGGTGTCATAAGTAAGTTGATTCATCATATTGAATCCCGGAAAATGTCGACTTTATCCCCTATACAGCTTGCTTTTTCAATATCGATGACCAAATCAACAGTTCTTCTCTGATAATGGTGTCCAAAAAAGTGGTATAGACTAATTAATGCCTTGAGGGCCCAAATTTTGTATGACATCTAAGATGCAACACCTTTACAATAGTAAACGGAATTTTTCATTTTAACTTTTTATAAGGGAAATTGAATAAAACGCTTGAAACAGCTGCTTGTCATTAGCCGTTATTATTTATCATTTTATTTCCCCGAAGTTTCATCTAGTCACGTAATTTATTAAAAAATCTAGTAAGTAATTAGTAGCGTGGGAAGATGGGGGGGTTATGTGAAAATTTATGGTGTAATCTATTTTCTTAAAAGAACCGCGAGGAAACATCAGAAGTGTGGAGGATTTATGAAAACTGTAAGTTGTGGGGAAAACGTCTAGCAATAATGAACAATTATAATGAACTGAAAAATTAGAATACAGTGGTTTTGTAATATAATGTAAATATTTATATGTTTAATAAAGATTTTCGTTTTATAAGAGCGGCTTATGTGCAACATTAAAAAGGAGGAAAATAGCACCAATGAGTTCAATGGCATATGATAATGCGAGATTTGGTGACTGTAGACCATCTCCGTCGATTGTACTTGCGTGCCTTTAAATATTATTGCAATTTATTATTATAGATTGATATGATGTTGAAGTTTTTAGTATTTACAAAAATACATGTGTGGCAAAAAATTGAGAAAAACTGATCAACAATCTCAGTATTTTTGTTTGATAAAGCACAAATAATAAAATCCTCAATAATTACATATTTTGACTTCTTTAAATAGAGGTAGTTCCTCTGAAAGTAGGGTGTCATAAATAAAATAATATAGATGTGGTAGTTGAATTAACTTGAATAAAGAGTGGACGCCTTTGTGAAAAGAATCCTATAATATAAATATTAGCAAATGATTTTAAAATTGATGTGTTTACTAAGCGTAATTTTTTGTTTAACGATGACATTTACTTTAAAACTTGAGAAATTTTACTTTCGATTACACAACGGAGAAATACTATTCATATAATTTTTTGAAAACATTGTGAAAATAAAATTAATTTGATAACAATTTGTCTTTTCTTCCAATGCAGCTGGCAAATACTTAGACCGTGATTTTTTTTATGTTATAAGCAAGGGCTGCACCGACGTTACTCACTTAGCGCTACCAGAGGGCACGTGTAGCTTGAAGATAAGCTACGGACGCAGAGTAACAATGCCCCCGCTTATAGCAATTTGTTGTTTTACATTAATGGTCAATTAAAATTATGTGAGAAGTATGTTCACTCATGATAAATCAATTTTTGCGAATAGTTTTCATTTTTGTAATTTTAAAATCTGAAGGAAAAAAATTGAATATTGTTGGCATGATTTGTGGTTTTCACGAATACTCTTCTAGGAAAACAAAAAATGTTATTTTTTATTTACTTTCAGCATTAAGTGCGGAAAATTAAATAATTCTGTTTAATAATTTGATTTTTTTTTTCAGTCGTTAAAGTTTCGTTAAATAAATAAATAAAGTAAAACTGTTTACTTTATAAATAGAAAAAAAAGTAAATACAGTGAAATATTTTTTAGAAGGTAGGTAGGCCAGTATTGATATTACCAATAAAGAATTCAATACTATTTATTTTTATTATGCTTTTATAAAGTTTCTTATAGGATAAAAATTCTGTATTTTTTGAATAAATATGACCGGCAAAAGGATTTGACGCATCTTAAAAAAAATGGTAAAAGGATATGACCAGTAAAGCATTATACGCATTAGATTTTCATAAAATTTTTTAAAATTTTTTAATCACAAAAGGAATGCATTTCGAGATTTAAAATAAACATAAATGCTTTACGCGATTTTCGCAAGCTTTCGGAACGAATCCCTTGGTTAAAGAATTTGATGAAAATGTGACGTCTTGGCATCATGCCTTTCCGCTACTTTTTCTTTCGTTCATGCCATGTGACGTAGACGTCGGGTGATGAATTCAGAGTGTCGTAACAGAATGCTCCTCTACGTATCAGAAAATATCTGGGTCTAATCAACCATCCTGTTTCTTCTATCGGTTTATTCAAAGATATAAATTCTTCCACATCTGGGATACGTGGCGAAGCGGTTGGGAATAAAGCGAAAAAAGTAATAACGTAATTTAGTGTAATGAGTGTAAATTGATTATTGGCTGTTGATAATTCCCCCCAGCATCAATCTTATCAAGGATTATATTATCCTCTCTTTCCTTTTATTTTTTTTCTTTTTGTTTTTAGTATTTCTTTTAGAAATATCTTGAATCGTCTAAGAGCTTTTGGTATTGATCTTATTTAAAACGCGATTTAAACAAACCATCATTTTATTGTTTGATTTGGGACCCAATGAGTCACGTATCATTTTTATGAACATTTTATTTGAAGTGTTTAATTTTATTTTGTTGTTTCTTATCCCACTTAATTGACGGCAGCATCTAGACCAAGTCCAAGAACCCGTGTGTTCTCAAACAATGAAAAACCGCTCTTAAACCGGCGTGTCATGATAAAGAGTAAAAAATGCAATTTCTTTCTATTCTTGACCTTGCGGAACAAAGAGATGGGAATTCAAAGGGAGAATTCTAACTTTATCCCGCCCAGTTATACCCCCGGGCACTGGGTACCCATTTTAGTCGCCTTTTACGACATGCACGGGCTACAGTGGAGCTAATCCGAACCCACACGGGCTAATTTTATTTTAATGTTTTGAATGATTTTCTGTTGATACTTTTTTGGTCTCAATACGAATTTGTTAAAAACTAGTATTCTTGAGAGGGCTGCAAATAACATTGAAATATAACCCTCCGCATGTACTTCGAGGTAGTCTAATGATTTATAAACGCAGGAGAACAACAAAGAAGTAAGCAAATCGAAGAAGGATTTTTAATGATGGAAGACGAAGATTGTCCAAAACTCTATATGTTGTTTGTAGAAAGAACTATATTTATTAATGCGCCAGCTGCAAAGCATCCAATTTAAAAGCATAAAGACTTTAATTTCGTTTCGTTTATTACACATTCAATTCTAAACATTTGTGTATTATTGACAAACAAAGTTAACTCTGTTGCAATAACGTACATAATAAATTATCGTACTGCTAAAAGCCATAAAAATCATATAATAGCTGAAAATTTGATATGTCCATGTATCAAAAATACTGTTTGGTTATGTTTGTTGAAGACCATGTCCGGAAAATAACCTATACGAACCTGTATAACATATCATGAACACAGAATTTGTCCGAAGAACGCTCTCATCTAATGTGTATTTTAAAAACAAAATCAAAATAAGCTTGATGATGTTTCTGACTTGATATTGCATTTGAAGCTTTTTCGTTTGAACCTGATTTTAAAAAAAATCATGTTCACGAAACAAGTTCAAGGATTGCATTCAAATTCTTGAAGGCTACGTTTGCTTTGAAACTTGTCTATAAAGCAGAATATTTATGTGAGTTTTCATGCTATATTGTCATTACTACACTGCCATTTGTTTGGATTTTAAGTTAATACTTTAGAAAGCTGGGCATAGCCTAGTGGTAATGTGCGCAGCTATGGTCCAGGAGGGTTAATTTTCGAATCCGTTGCTGGAGTTTTATGCAGTCATTGCTTTCAGAAAATGTTTTGTTATGATAGTGATGGTGATTATGATATTTTGGCGATTGTGATAATGTGTGTGAAGCGACTCACATCGATAGTCAGGCTGCTTGGTGGAAGTTTTACAGGTTTTATCCCATATGAACTGTAAATGCAGGGGAGTTACTTTTAAAAGTCTTCCGGAGGGGCGATGCTCTCTTCTCATCTCCCGTCTTTGAATTATTCATATGATACATTACTGGAACACGAGGCCCTCCGATGTTCAATAACAAAATATTTTAAAACTTAAAATAAAAAAAATGATAAGCCTATAAGTGCCAACCATTGAAGTTGTTTTATTAATTTGCTAGCATCTTAACAGCATCAATTTTTGATACCTTACAAAAACAAACTGTTTTGGAGGGATCGATGAAGGAGGAGTTATGAAAGAAGGGTGAAAGTACTATTAAATGAAAATTTTTATCAGCATGTACGAAAGAGCAAAAAAGTTTGGGTCCCAGAACAGAATATCTAATTTTTTTTCTTTCTTAAAAGTCAAAAAAGCTTTCTTAAAGCTTGAAAGAAAGCGGCAAATAGGCAAAAGATTCAAATCTATGATATTATTCTCCTGCTCCATTAAACTAGAGCGATGTTTAAGATCTAAATTTTTATTAAATCTTGCAATTAGGATTATTTACTAATCATGTTCCTTTTTTAAATTACGAGGTTGCTTTTTTCCACAAACTATAACTTTGTCTTTGTAGAAGAAAAAGAAAATATTCTTATAAGAATTTTTAAGTATTCTGTAAAATAATAAATATTTTAAAAGTAATTTCTGTTATTTGTTTTAGTTTAAATTCACCTAAAATTTACAAAAAAAAAAAAAAAAAAAAAAAAAAATTCGTAAGTAAATTAAAATTTATTTGAACTTTAAAATATTTATCAATTATAGAAAAAAAATAAAAGATGTTTTTATTTTCTTTTATGTTTTTGTTATTTGTTTTTACTTAGCAAAACTTTTTTTTTTAACTAATGTTATTGTTATGAAAAAAGAAAATATTTGTTAAAAAAAAATTGTCTTTTATCAAAATAATTTTTTCAATTTTAACAAAAAAAGAATACGTTAAAAATTTGTAGTGAATAACAAAGTTCATCTACCAAAATTCATATATAATTTTATTCATTTTACTATTTTCATATAAATGTAGCATAAATTAATTTTTCAATTGATTGAATACAATCATTTAATTCTGCTATATTCTTATATAGTATTTATGTTTAATATTTCATATATTAATTATAATATTGTTTATGCATTATATTAAATATTTATTAAGAAGTAAAGTAATAAAAACAATTTTTAAAAATGCAAAGAGTAAAAAAAAGTAGCCATTTCTATCTGCAACTGCTTTATTATGACTAGCATTAATGTTGTGCTATGTAATCCAGCTGCTTTCTACTAAATTTAAAACATTTATTAATTTCCATATCAGATATTGTGGAAATAAAAAGCTTAATTAAAGCTATTTTTAGAAGTTCTAAGAGTTTTAACTTTAAGTGCATGTCATATATTTTTAGAAATGTCATATTAAAAAAATATCTATTAAAATTATAATAATTATACCTATTTTTAATTTTGAAAAAATTCTCTATTATTTTTATGCCGAGAAAAATATTATTAAAATCTTTTCAATTTATTAATCTGTTTTTGTTGATATAATTCTTTTTTGTAAATATTTTGCAATTCAAGAGACTATTTAAAATTAATAAATAACATGTTACATGATTTTAGCTTCAGATGTACGTAATATATTTTGGCATGGTCATATGTTTATTTTAATTATTAAAATTATAACAACGAATTATGTTTAATTTTGATAACTTCTCTTTTACTTTTTTGTTGATTTATTTATCTGATAAGATCTTTTTATATTTTGAATTAGATTTTATAATAAATTAAAAGTGTGCGTTGGTTTACAAAACTTACTATTAGATAACTGCCGAATAATCTTATTTTTTTATTTTGTTCTTTAATTAAGAAAACAATACGGCTTATATATATATATATATTCTTTTGGCATTGCATTACAATTTGCTTTAATTTCTTGTAAATTTTCTCTTTCTCTAAGGGTTTTTCTACTGATGTAAAAACTATTAATTTTTATTAGATAAAATTTTCTGCTATCTGCAATGGTGCAAATTAAAAGTTAAGTAATAATATATAAATAAATCATTGCAATTTTTTCATTTCAAGTGGATTGCGTTTTTTGTATATCAGTTTATGATTTTGGATTATGCGGAGGAATTATTTATATTATTTGGATTATGTGGATTGCTTTACAAAATGATCAAAGAGCGTTTTCGTTTACCGCTGATCGAAGATATATTAGATAATTTGTAAAAATAAAATAAATTAAAATCGATTTGAAGAATGATTTTTTTTTTCATGTAGATGTTGAGGAGGAAGGTCAGAAACATACATATTTTATAACTCACGACGGAGCAGGATTTTTAAAAAGTTTTTCTTTGGTCTTTCCACAAATCTTAATGTTTTTCAAAGATGTTTTCCAAATTTAACGAAGAGAGAATCTTCATATTTTACATGGCTGACATCATAATACCTTCAGTTAATAAAGAAGAAAGTTTTGCTAGACGAAAAAAAAAAAAAAAAATGTTAGAGAACTGTTTCTAAGCTTAAATTCGACTTAAATATCAAGAAATGCCAAATTTTAAAACTAAAAGTTGAGTTTTTAGATTACTTTATACAAAGTGGTACTGTCCAGCTATTACCAGCAAAGACCATATCTGTTCAAAAATTCTCACTATCAACCAACTTGAAACGAATTCTAAGAATTCTGAGACTTACTGAATAGTTCCGAAAATTTATAACTTATTACTCACACATTGCCAAACCACTGAGCGATATATTGAGAAAGCCTGAGCAATTTATCTTTCAAGAAAAGCAGAAAAAAGCTTTCCTTTAGCTGAAAGTGTTACTTGTCTATTCCCCAGTGCTTTATATTTTCCAACAGAATCGTGAAGCTGAATTGTACAGGCACTCACAGTATAAGGAGATTTTGCTTCAAAAAGTAGAAGACAATTTCATCCTGTACATTGCATGAGCAAGTAAGTCACTCCAGATGACGAAAATAAATAAATTTTAATAGCCAATACTTTATAGAGTTGCCTTGACATATAAAGCTCATTAGTTAATTTGGTGAAAATAAACAAATGGCAATCTTTATTGTTAGCCATTTTATGGCATTGGCTTCAAAAAAAAAAAAAAAAATTAAAACGCCTACAGATAAGTGACGTAATTTTACTAGCATTTTAGCCATTTATCGCTCACTTAATCATAAGAAGATCATACGATTTTATTGACTCTAAATAATACAAATGCAATAAAATAATAAAAATTTGCAATTATTATTATTTATTTTAACGATTTCAATTATTTTTATTGTTTATAAATGTTTTTCAATGAAATAAATTTTTTTTCTAGGTAAACATAATAAGAAGATGATAATATACTATTCAATTAAAGAATTAAATTATTGTAATTTTATAAACGAGGTCCTTTCTACAACTTTAAAAATTACAGGAATTTTGACAAACATGAATTAAAAATCCGATTTTTCCAAAAAAAAAAAAAAAAGGTTTCCGTAAAATGCAAAAATTTTGAGTTAGCGGTTAATTGATTTTGTTAATCAACTGCATTGCAACATTAGTTCCCCATTTTCAACGATATCACTTATGTGAAGATGTATTGAGAATTAAGATAGTTATTAAGGGTGCCCTCCCCTTTTTTTTATTCGACTGTACAAAGTTTTGTGTTCCTTTTTTTATCTACAAATGCAGTTTTTGGTGTTCAACCTTTTCATTTTTGTGTTTATTAGATGGTTTTCGGTTTTTTCTGAGTACTCCGAACAACTAATTTTTTTTAGAAAGATCTGAATGTGAGACATTGTGATTGTTATAATGGCCCCCGTCTAATATGGCTGTAGAGCATTGGGTGCAGGGCTGACAACCCTACGATGTAAAAAGAAAACATCTCCTGTCTCGAAATCTGCCAGTAGACAGACGGCCTTGGCCCATCATGGGTCTGTTGCCAGTGAAGAAGAAGAAGGATACCAGTAGTAGCTTTCCGAGTGTAAGAAGGTCGTATTTCTAATTCACTCGTTGTTAGTTCTCCTTTGGTTTTTGTGTCCATGTGCTTTGTTCTAATCATCTGATCAATGTAAAACATATGGAATTAATTTGATAATTTTTGAATTTATATCCATTTTATTCGGCGTTACTTATATTTATTTTTGAATATATCATGAAAATTATGTACAAAAAAACAAAAAAAAACTTTCTGTTCTCGAATTTGTTTTTCATAATTACTATTTTTTTCGAAGAAATTTTAAACTTGTGTGTTGTTTATTCTACAAATAATATTAAATTTTAATATTATATTTTATTTTATTCTTCTGACAATATTAGATTTCTATTTTGTTTTATTAATTATTTCACAATTATTTCTAAATTCGCTCTTTTGTCGCCAAAAAAAATTTTCTTTTAAAAGTTAATTGAATATGTAAGCTAATCTATTTTTCCCTCAATGAAGTTGTAAGCAAAGCACTGAAAATTCATTTAATCCATTCAGTGAACTATTACGAAAATTGAGTACATTACTTTGCAATTATTATGAATCATACATACAGCCAGACAAATTTGCAGAGTACTGTTACATAAATGTTATACGGAGCAAAATATAAGGAAGTGAAAATTCATATTTAAGGTAGAAAAAGCCTTAATCCAAATTGAAATTTATTTTTTGTAAAACATTTTGGAAGAAGAAGATGTGGTAAAAACAAATCGATTGAAATGAGGAATCGGAACTTTAATGTGTTTTGAAGTACTTCGAGGTAATAAAAAAGTTAAGTATAAAAAATATAAATGGGTTGACGAGAGAAAAACAAGATCAAAAGCTTTAACTTCCCCTTGATTACTGACAGCATTTATTGTAGAAAAACTCAATATAGGATGAGTTTACAACATTCTGAGAACAGTTCTTGTAGATGGATAAAAGTCGATTTATTAAGCCACAAGCAGATATAGCGTGTCGTTGCACGCCTTCAAAGAAATTATATATTTTTTGACTTCGGTTAGCTTAATTAACTAAGAAGAAATGTAGTCGACAATTACTTTCAGAAATGAGGAGACTCGATGGTGATTGTGACAATATGTCAATAGTCAGACTGTCTGATGGGATTTTTTCCGGATTTTCTTCCATATGACATGTGGAACAGTTACCTCTGAAAGGTATTGTTATCCCCTCATCACTTGCTAGTTAATATATATAACATAGATAGTTCGTAGACATATAGACATAGATAACTGGTATACATAGATAGTTCGTAGTATACATAAGTTGTGCATGAGGCCCACCGATATTAAAATACAAAAAAAGTACCTTAAAAAAGTTTATCTCACTTATGAATCATTTTCTTATGTCTGCAGGAAAAAAAATATACAAAGTTTTAAAAGATTTCAGTATGAAAATAATATCGTCATTCCGCTTAATACAATATGGTTTATTAAATATAATATTTTTTTTCCAAATTTTGCTAAATTTTTAAATTTAAATAAATCTCAAGAAGTTTTCGCAGCAGATTTAGACACGTATTAAATTTGTCTGATTTGCATTAATTTTTTGAACATAGTTAGGGATATTTTTTTTCAAATGTAGCTTATTATTTTTAAAAAAATCGTCTATGCAGAATATTTAATTGTTTTTATCTAGTAATTATTTACACCATTTGAATATTTGAATTGACAATATTTGAATTGACATATTTGAATTGACAATTGATTCTTGAGCATGACTATTTAAAATTATCTTGAGTAGTTTTGAATTTTTTTGTTTTAGAGATACATATGGTGTGGATTATAGATCACAGATGATAAAACATAAAAAAATGCAGAAGCATGTAAAAAATGTAAAAAAAAATTTTTGTAAGCACTAATGAACTTCATATATAAATTATAATACTGTCCCTCAAACCAACATTAAAAAAAGTAAATAATAATAATTAATCGGCTGGGCCGGTATACAGGTTACCTATAAAATTTAGAATTTAATGTAAGAACAAAACGCATCAGCAACCTTAAACAAACAAATAAAATAAAGTATCTATAAATCATATACAAGACAGTTCACATGTTCATCAGTTATCTTCAAAACTGAAAAAATAAAACAGATTAAAAAAAATTAAATACTATACAATTCCAAATGATCTTATAAAAAAAAGCACATGAAAGAAATTTAAATAAACCCAATAAGGATAGCTCGTGAAAGAAATTAAAAAAAAAAAATAAATCAACAAGTAACGTTCAAAGTGGTCCAAAACATCGCTGACTCATTCTCTCAAAATAATACCCATATAGTTTATTGATAAAAAGATTAAATAAATTCAATTAAAATACGATTAGAAGTTAGAAATAATAATTTCGGAACAGATTTATTAGACGGAAAAGCTTAATTAACGGACATGCCTATGGTTCTGCAATTATGCACAGCGACTTCCATTTAAGTAAATAAGAAAATTCACAAAAAAGAAAAAAAATGTATGCCAACTTGCCTAATTTAATTAACCTAATTAACGCCGAATTACCCTAAATCTAAAATACTAATAATTATTCTCATAACGGCGAAAAATTACAATTTTTTATCCAAAAAATATTTAGCATTTATAGTAAAATTTGAAAACATTTAATGTTTTAACGCAACACATCAATATATATTAACAACAATATATTATCCGGGAAAGAATTTTTATTTACTTTTTATCAAGTTCATTCAAAATAAAGCTGATAAATAGAAGTCGTAAGTAAATTAATACTACTGTGCCCAAAAAGTCAAACCAATTTTCAATTTAAATTTCCCGGGCATATGGAATTTCATTTTTTTTTAGGTTGTTGGCACTGTCCTTGACATCTGTGTGAAATTTGACGCCAAATTATTCGTTAGTGTTTGAGTTAGCTTGGCTTTGTGCGAAGCTAAAATTGAAATTTCTGAATTAATTGAGCAAAAAACTTGCATTAAATTTTGCTTGTGGAAACGTATAGAAGGTTGCAGAAGACATTCGGTGAGCATTACTATATTGGAAATAAATGTTTAGAAGTGGTATAAACAGTTCAAAGAAGAAAGAGAACGCATTGAAGACGAAGATCTCTTTGGTCGACCATCAACCTCAACCGACGACAACCAACCTCAATTAGAGACATAATGCTGGAATTTCAAAAGGATCGGTCAATTCCATTTTGGGCCTCAAACGCGTCAAATCTCCATTGGTACCGTAAAAACTGAATGCGCCAGCTCACACTGCATTGATTCTTCGTGACTTTTTCGCTAAAAATGAGACCCATATCGTTCCACAACCACCGTATTCATAGTGTACGTCCTCTGGCTATTCCCTAAACTCTAAAGACCATTCCGGGGACACCATTTTGAGTCGATTGAAGAAATTCAACGTGAATCTCCGCGCGCTTTGAAGGCCATCCCTGCCGATGACTTTTTAGCATGCATTGAGGATTGGAAAAAAAGTTGGCATAAGTGCATTGTGTCCGGAGGGGATTACTTTGAAGGCTAAATAAAGAGTTTTTGAAAAAAAAAATAATTGATCTTACTTTTTGGGCACAGTAGTATTTATTTATTTATAATTGTATTTGCCATATTTATATAAAAGCCATACTCTGTTTAAGAAAAGCAAATAATAATAATTATTATTATTACTACTACCAATAATAATAATTATTATTATTATTATTAGTAGTAGTAGTAAACATTTATTAAAAAAATATTTTATTAATTTTGTAGAAATATATTTTTATTAATTTTTTTATTGCAGGATTTTCGAGACAGTTGTATATTTTTGCTCAACCTTCATGGATCTCATTCCACTTTCCTTCATGCTTGGCTTCTATGTATCGTTCATCGCAGCCAGGTGGTGGAGTCAATTCATAGCTATCCCATGGCCAGATAAGTAGGTAACCATATATGATTCTTTGTTCTTCGCTATGCTAATTCGCTTTTGCAGTTTTATCAAATTGCACGAACTGCCTTTTATTTTTATTGTAGAAAATTTCTAATAATTATTTACAGATTTTATATAATTTTTCTAAAAGGAGATTAATCAGAATTCAGTTTGATTAGATTAATTTGCCTTCTTTTTTATATTATCACCAATATAATGAAAAATATTGTAAAAGAATACTGGTCATAATATTTTTATTTACATTCATAAGAGAACGTGCTAGGAATAATCTGTTTGTCTGGACACTATTTCAATTTATAATATTGGATAAAATTTGCATACATACAATCAGTTTTAGAAATGCATAAATATATATCTTCTTTATATCTTTCCTAGAGCAGTGACCTTCTTCTTTTTTTTCTTTTTGATAATGTACCTCCTAAGACAAAAATAAATTACAGATTGTGTCCCATATAATGTACATATATATATGGTTATCAAAATAATGGAAATACCTGTGAATAAAAGTGACATTTAAGAATGCGCTTCGTAAGCATTAAAATGTAATCTTTGCTACCAGTTTTTTTTTTTAATATGAAAAGTATATATCATAGTAGTATAAGGTAGTTTTAGTGAAGTTGTATGCATCTTGGAATTTTGTCAAAAGCGTAAAATGTCAAATCTCACAGGCTTTCAAATAGGCCAAATTGTAGAAGTCCGACTAGCTGGAGTAATTGTGACTGAAACATACCAGCTTTTATCCGTTTCTAGAGGTACTGTATCTAAAGTCGTGACAGAGTACACACAGCGCGACAAGACAAGCTCAGCAAAGCAAAATAGTGGGCGGAAGCACAATCTGAGTGAAAGTACTGAAGCGGATTGTAACATCTAAAAAAAGAAGACAACTGCATCCAAAATGACCGCAGAGCTCAATCAGCATCTGCATTTTCGAGTGTCAATATTTACAGCTAGGAGGCACCTTCATAAACAAAACATTTACGGCAGAGCAGCAATTCTCAAACTACTTACCACACCTGTTAACTGTAACTGTCACAACTACAAAGCCTGGTCGACTGATAAGTGGAGAACAGTTATAAGGTCAGGCAAATAATCTTTCACACTTTTCCATACAACAGGACGGGTGCACGTTTGGAGGACACCTGCATAAGCTTATGATCGTGATTGTCTCCTTCCAACAGGCGAGCATGGAGGTGGATCTGTCATATATGGACACCATGCCGTAGTTTGCTGCTGGCCCAATCATAACCCTGAAATGGAGGATCACGGGGGAGAAGTTTTAGCTGACCAGTTCTTTCCTATGATACAAACTTTGCTTCCTGCAGGAGATGGAATTTTCTAGGGTGATAATGCACCTATTCATGCAGCGGGATCTGTCCTATCATAGTTTCATAGTTTGATGAGCACGAAGGTTGAAGTGAAACATCTACCTTGGCCAGCATAGTCGCCCAACCTCAATATCATTAAATCGTTATGGTTTATTTTAGAGCGATCAATTCGGAATCGATATCCTCCGCCGGCATCTCTCCCGGAACTTTCACAATATCTCCATAAAGAATGGTTCAATATTTCTCTAAACCCTATTCAGAACTTGTACAATATCCATGACAGAACCTTGCATTCGTGATACACATTCATATACTTGTAAATGGTCATTTGCGTACTTTGGAGACCACTGAGCTAAAGACCTGTGCTCTGATTAAAAATTCAGCTTTCCATTCCATTGTTTAGGAGATAGCTCGACGTGCATTTCTTAAATTAATAATAAAAAAAAAACCTGGATAATTTTTGAATATTTAATTAATGTATATTAATTTTAATAATGATTATATATTAATACTCTATAATTAATCCCTGAATTACACAATCAGTTTTCTTCTGAAGTGATTCTAAAATTAGGATGAAATGCAAAATACAACTGAAATACTGCAATAGTTAATAGTTAAGACCAAGGAATTGTTGGTATATTAAAACCTCATTACCCACAGATATTATTGCAGTACATTTTAAGTAAATTCAATGTAGTATAAATCAAAATTACGGGAGAACAGAAATGTTTTACGATATCCCACTTTAATAAATTTTGAATTAATCTCTCATAGCTTCATTCATCAAAGTAATAAAACTATCATCAATGAGTTCTCTCTAAAAAAATTTCCTCATCGATTGTTCTGATTGTTCTCTGTTTCGATAATAATGAAAGCAAATATTGTCGTTTTATAATGCGTACAAATGACAAAAATTAACTTTTGATACAAACTATTTGATCTAAATAGCTAATATACTGAGTTAATCATGGAAATCGCTCAAGTAGTCCTATTATTGTAAGATCTAAAATGGAATTGGTACTTAAGAAAGAATGACCAATTTTAGTTAAATGACAAAAAAATGAAGCTGTAAAATAGAACGAATAAAGAATATATGAAAGAATAAATGAAAACAGTCAATTATACTACAGTTATTTAAAATACAATATTTTCTTGAATAGGTCAAATTTTAATTACTTCATATAATAAGAATAAATTTTATGTGAATAATTCTTTGGAAGTGAAGTCTGCAGTTTGCGCCAATAGTCTTCAGTTTTCAAAATAAGTCTGATTGTTCTCTGTTTCCATAATAACGAAAGGCCCTATTTTTCATTATAATAACTAAATTTGATATCTGCAAAAACTGTTCATTATTTTAAATATACATGATATCATTTAATGATATTTAAAAGATCTCTTAATTTAAAAAAAAATGAAAAGCTTAAAAACTTTCATAAATATTTATGTTTACTAATAAACATATAGAGGATAAACATATATTAAAAGTATTTAATGAACTAAGGCTGAAGTTATTGATTCCTTTTTAGAAAATTGAATTGACATTTTATTAGTCAAATATCAAGAAATATTTTCAAATTCCTAAAACATTTTCTTCCACATCATATGAGAAAAACGACCTAAAAAGTTTTCAACTCATTCATTATATATATTTATTTAAAAGTATAGTCTACTTAAAAACAAAACGGAAACGGTAATTCTATAGACCTGTGAAGTTTACCTATGACAAAAGCAACGGATCTATATTTTCAGTTCGCTGAAGACTCGGTGCTCAAGGTTTTGCTCTGAATAGCAGACAATGGCATAGTCCAACTTGGGTGAAGTCCAGACTTTTTTGTGACAATTTGTAATGAGTCTAAAAAGGCATTAATGACATCTTTGCCCTATGACTCTATTTACGTATTAAATTTTTGAGGTGCGCAAGTCACAGTAAACTGATTTAAGAGTTCTCTACTGAAATTAAAAATATGCACCATGACTTACTTTAACAGCATAAATCATGTGATTTTTATCGTTGCTGTCAAATTGAAATTTGTGATGATTTCAAACCGAGAATGTCGCTATGGTTTACATGTATCTTCTCTTGTTTAAAACCTAAACAAAGCTCAATGGTGCTTGGCAATAAACACCTGCCGTGCAGACAGTTCAAAGCAGGGCCACCTGGACCTTCTCCAAGAAGTGATTCTCTCTTTCTCTGTTTCTATTTTTTAAACTATATATTTCACCTATAAGGTCGGCGAGGGCTTTCAGACTTTTTACATTAGTACTGAGGCAATAGCAAGTTAAAGAAAAGGAAGAAACGAAAAAAAAAAAGCAGTAGAAAATTATTTTACGAAGGATTTGAAAGATGATCGTGAATTTTGTAATGGTTAAATTTAATGAATTTTATTTATTAAATAATCGTTATTTTTAAATAACAATTATTTGGTCAAAAAATATAAACGTTGCAAATATTAATAATTACTATAACATTTAATCAAATTTTACTACAAAAATCAGAAATCAAAATTTATAGTAAATAAATAAACAAATTTGTGATAAATGAACTGGTATAGTAACATAGCTAATCGTGCAGATACCGTTGTGTATATGCAATCTTACATTACTTTTGAATCGGCATTAATCAGTTTAAAATTATCTTATTAATATTTAAACTAAAAGGGGAATATTATAGAATTAATTAGTTATTAGAATATTAAAAAATCATAATAATTTAAATTATGTAATATTATGTTTTATTTAATATCACAACGTTGAGAACTTTCAATGTATGCAGTCAATACAGAAATTTAACTAACTATATATCATAAACTCATATATCATAGTCTGTATTAACTACTGTCAATATAGACTATATATAACTATATATATGACACCACAGGCTTCAGGTTCGAATGCAACAACTTAAATCGCATTGAAAGTATACGAAAATTTTCATTAGATATTCGGTTTAAATTTAGTTTTCAAGTGATTTGAAATAATATGGCTTTTATATACTGAATTCTTGATACGTATTCCTTTGCGAGGATATCTTTTTTATATTAAAACTCGCCTACTTTGATTAATTACTTGGATATAATTTAGATTTTTCATTCAATCTTTTGAGTGCAATTTTTTATGTGTTATGTCTTTTTAGGGTATTTTTTCCTTTTGTTATCTGTATTTATACACACAATATTTACTGCAAATAATAATAATAATAATAACAAAATAAATAAGTAAAAAAAATCAGCCTCTTCATTAAACAATAGATTCTAATAAAAACAAAAGAATGAATTTTACAATAATAAATACCATAATAATAATCAACCAATGGTGTAAAAGAACATTTTTTATTAAAATAATAAATAAATAAGACAGAAAAACATTTTTTTATAAAAAGAAATCACACAGTGGGATACGACAGAATCTTTTCTGTATAAAGCAAGATGTTTCAATGTGTGTGTATTTCTTATAACTTTATAACATTAAAAAGCCCACTTACTTTTATATCTGGTGCATAGCGAAAATGTTTTGAAATTTTACTTATTTTTAACCATATAAAAATAATTTTTAACTCGTTATAATAAGGCAATACATTGTTATAATGTAATACATTACATACATTAAATAATCCAATAATAAAATGAATTTTATATTGATAATATTAATGCTTAACTGGAAGCAATATCAAAGTTTAACTGATTGATAAAAAAAATTACTTAAAATTTTTTCTTCTTTATTTTTGTAATAGAAAATGTGTTAAAAATAGGTAAAATCGCAGAATAGTGGCCGTTGGATTTTGCGTCCAAAATTATTTTCGCCAATGTCCGCCAAGTAACGGGTTGAGATTTTAAGTGAAGTGAATTTCAAAAAGTACAAGAAACTCTGATTACCACGTTTGGTGACTTATTGCTCAGTTGGTGCTACAAAAAAATCGCCAAATCCCAACAACCCCTATTTTGTGATTTGGCCAAAAAATATACCAGTAAAAACATAAGAATCAAATATTTATGAGACTAAAATAGAAAATACAAAGTGAGTTAATAAAATGATAAAGAACGATTCATTTATAAATGCTTATTTTCACAAATAACTAAATAATTCTTTAATAAATACGATCAGAATACTTATATTACCTTATCATTAGAAATCATATATTCTCTATCTACTGAAACAAAACGCCGGATTATATTTTCTACTATTAAAATAGCAAAGAGAGCGATAATATATAATAAATTAATAGAAATTGCAGAAACTTTTAAAAACTCAAATGATAGGAAATTTTGTACCGTGTGGTTTTTGTGCAGATAAAGCTGTTATGTCCAATATTTAATCATCCTAAATCATCCTAGCTATTAATAAATAATTATAAACATGTGCTTTTAATAATATATTAAAATGCTTTCATTTCAGGTTGATGAATATAGTTGCGATGTACATACCTGGATTGGACGAATCAAGTCGTGTGGTAAGGAGGACTTTAATGCGATACCTAAATTTATCTTTAGTTCTCGTGTTGAGGTCAATCAGTATGGCAGTGAAAAGGCGATTTCCAACAAAAGAGCATCTTATTGAAGCTGGCAAGTCATTGTATTTTATTTTATTTTAAGAAAAATAATTAAACTGAATAATAAAACTAAATTTATTGTTTTTTAAACTATTTTTTTAATATAATTTTCATTATTTAATTGCTTCCTATTGGAGAATGTAAATATATTCTTCAATTTAAAACATAAGAGTTTGATGAGACTGAGAAAGGGGGCCTGATGGTGGAGTGACTAGCGCTCGGTGCCACAAGTTTCGTGCTCGAGTCCCCGGCGGTGTTATGTATATTTGTAGTGGTTCGAAATACACTTTAAACAGTAGGTCCCGGTCTACTATGTCTGTAACAGCGTAGGGTTGGCAACCCTACCTGCAAAAGAAAACGCCTCCTGTCTCGAAATCTAAGTAGCCGTCTGCCAGTAGGCAGACGGCCTTGGTCTACCACTGGGCTGTTGAAAAAGTTTTAATATTGAGAATATATTTTAATATTGTATAGTATTCATATTTCTATTTTCTAATTTTTTTTATGATTTATAAAATAATCATTAATATGATCTAGGTCAACGAACTAGGCTTTTAACTGATGTATAAATGATTGCTTCTTCTTCATTGATGCAACAGCCTCATGGTGGGTCAAGGCCGTCAGCCTACTGGCAGATTTCGAGACAGGAGATTATTCTTTTTACAAGTTAAGGTAGTCAGCCTTATGCCCAGCACTCTACAATCATAGTAGACAGGGATCTACGGCTTAAAGAGGATTCTGAATAACTACAATCATTCATGGCCCCGCAGGAACTCGAACCCGAAAGTGTCACCGGGCGCCAGAGCTCTAGTCACTCTGCCATCAAGCCCCCATAAATGACTGCTGCCAACCTGAAAGAGACAACCTGTTTTTTGACTGTCTCAAAATTGGCACCAGTATTTCGTAACTATCTTAACCTATCGCAGCATCCAATCGCCAAATAAGGTCAAATCATTTAGTCATTTTAATTGTCAAATGAAAATTAGTATCAGTAAATAATTAGATAGTAGACATATATTCAGACTGGAAAGATTTAATATATTTTCATGGATTTTACACACATTTAGGAAAAGTACAAGGAATGTTTGCTGGAAAAATAACTAATAGCATGAAATAAAAACATTTAATATACAGCATGAAAAGAAGCTTCTTCTTCATTAGCTCAATAGCCCCATGGTGAGGTAAGGCCGATTGCTACACGCAGATTTCGAGACAAGAGATGTTTTTTTTCTTTTTTCAGGTAGGGTTGCAAGCCCTACGACCAACAGTCATATTAGACCGATACCTACAGTTTAAAGTGATTTCCGAATTACTAAAAACATCCATGGCACCAACGAGGTTCGAACTAAAAGCCTGTGGCACCGAGCGTCAGTCACTCGGCGTTCAGGCCCCGAAAGATACTTACAAGTTAAAATTAATTTTTTTTTGTGACATAATAATTTATTCAGTAACAAGACACTGAAATATTATTTTAGAATAACGTTTATTCTTTTTGCGATGACAGACGGGAAGAAAAAAAAGTATTTTAAATAGTAAAAAAAAAAAAAAAGGAAATCTTTCTTTTTAATCTGGCAGGTTTCATGACGAAAACGGAGTTGGAGATGTTCCAGAGCGTTCCATCCACTGAGTTCAACACATTCTGGATACCTTGCACGTGGTTCATCAACGTTCTGCGGGAAGCGAGGCAGGAATGCAGAATTACGGATTCAAACGGACTCAAACTTATCATGGAGGTATTTTTGCATCTTCATTTATCGTTTCAAATAAATAAGTTCTTCACAGAAAAAAATTTTGAAATGTATTTGATGGTTTTCTTTATCTTTTTTTACAAAATAAAATTATTGTTATTAAGAATTTTCTTATGTTTTTAAAGGAATTAAATGAATTCAGATCTAAATGTGGACTTCTATGGGGCTATGATTGGATCAGTATTCCTTTAGTTTATACTCAGGTAATTAAAAGCGTATTTTTCTTTTAATTATACAGGATATTTTTATTATGTACTTATAGAATGTCACAAGATAATTAAAATGTACCCAACCAAAGAGAAAACTTTACTCAAATTTTTTTTCAAATAGAACAGTTGTTTCAAAATCGAGGAGTTGTTTGAAAATTGAGCCTCAAAGGGGTCATATTTCTCACTTTTAAAAATAAAATCACATTTAAATGAAACTAAACAAAGAGTAACAAGGGAAAACGTTTTCATAAACACAAAATTTTAATTATGAAATTTAAAAATTATTAAATATCAGTCTCTAAATGATCCTGATTTTGATGGTAAAAATTCTAAAATTACTGATTCTTTTTACAACAATATATTTATGCTGCCTTCCGTATTTTGTACTTGATTACTATTAAATTATTAAGCAAAATGAATTATTTCTTAACAATTCAAAGAAAACTTTCTTATTGCATCAGATTAAGAAATAAATCTTAAAAAAAAAGCAATTCATTTAACTGATAGTCACCGTCCTTAAAAATGCTTCATTTACTGTAAGATATTAAATACCTGTAGTTAGTTTGTTATTCAATTTCAAGAAAATTTATAAACTGCAACTATACATAATGCTACTCTTTGTACCTTGATTCTGGATTTTTAAAAAAATCCTGTTATTTTTAAATATTATTAAAATAAACTAAACTCCTAACACTACAACGATATTTAATAGCATCAATATGTTGAAAAAGAGGTAACAGAATTTTTTTGGTACTTCTCTTGTATACTTTTGCAGCAATTCGGGGGAGGGCAAGCATTGTGTTGCCAAAGGTATAAACAGAAATGGTAATGACCTTGTAAAACAGTTTTTAGTGTTGGAGATAATCTAATTTATTGCTACTAAACTAATTGCATATTTTTTTTTAAATTTAAAAAAAAATGTCGACTTTCTTCAATTTGCATTAACGGAAATTACGTTAATTACTTCATAGGATGAACGAAAAGGCTACTAATATTGTTTGGGTTAAGGGTATAGTAGAAGTTTAAATCCTAAAATTTCAATTTTAAAGGTTTTAATATATTATGTAATTTTTCTTTACATTACACACTGACAATACTTAACTTTATACAATGCAAAACTTAAGCAACGATGTAATTTTTAAGCAGACAGCAACCCACTTGCAGAAGAAGGCTTGTTGTGATGTTCAATGAACAACCAGTTCAGTAGAAAGTTGCATCATATGCAAATATTGTGAGCAAGACATCATACGTAATGTGAAAGCATGAATGCATTAAAGCATGACAATCATCACGCATTGCAATCATCACGCGCAGTGCAAGAGTAGAATAGAAAGGACAAAAGGTGCTTTTTAAAGACTGACTGTTATCTGAAATCTCTGTTGTCAGCAAGTAATTCTTCCCTGCAGGCTGAAGTTTGTACAAGATTCACTGCAGATTCAAGTTTCTACAAGACTAGAAGGAACTATCTTGACGAATTTACATCAGACAGAATGATAGGCAAACTTGAGGTGATAAGCGTAGTCCAAATCGACAAAAATTTCCTTTCACAAGCTTGTAAAGCCTTCCAAACACGGTTTTTCCTGTGGAAGAAATATAATCCAATAGAAGATCGACATATTGTCCCTCAGATGAAAAGAGAACGATACCAGTCAGCGAGAAACATGGCTCTGTAGATGCATATGACAATGGAATGCTAAGTGCCACGCTTTGTTGTGGCCAGACACTTTCATATAGCTGGCTTATTTCCCGCAATCCTGAACAATACACCCATTGCCAGATACTCATCTGTGACATGGTTTAGATTGATATAAGAGGACCAAAAACTGAACATCTTTTCAGTTGAATTACGTCCTGTTTACACATGAGAGTCATTTCAGTGTCACCAGCAATTCTCAATCATGTTGATAGAGGAAGGAACATTATTTAATCCCACTAACATCACAGAAAGAGACTGATACGGTGTTCCTGGCTTGCATCTCTGGGGAGAATTATAGTGAACGAGCAAAATAAAATCCAAAATTTCGACGGAGCGACTGTTATCCGAGATCGCTATTGTGATTCTTCCTCATCTGAATCTGTTCCGAAGTGCCGTTAATGCTGAATTCATTTTCATAAGACAAACCGCCATCACTACTAGGGCACACCAGATTCGTGTTGTTGAAGAACTTCTAGGAAATGAAGATATCATTAAAATGGATTAGTCAGCCCTTTCCTATGTTTCAATTCCTTAAGAACACGCATTGGATGCTTTGGAGAAACTCTTTATGGCTCGAGTACCTCCAACGGAGAACAACAAACAAATACACATTAAGGATTGAGCAATTTTAATTGCAATTTAAATTGTTGGATAATCTTTGTCGAGGAAAAACGGTGCCAAGCAACCATTGCAAACAGTCATTAAGGGCGATGATATCTCTTAACTGCAATGGGAGAGACATGTACTTGTTGTTCTCTCTAGATTGCATTCTTACCAAACTATTCTTTCGATAAGGCTTTTTTAATTTCATTCTGTATGCGTTACTATGTTTTCTTCATTAAGCACAAAAAAATTAATTATTTTCAGAATTTTTTGTCTCTCAGATGATTCAGATGATTTCTTGTGGAATCAAAGC
>BPLQ01004737.1:685669-697659 GCA_021605075.1 Caerostris darwini
AAAAAAAAAAAAAAAAAAAAAAAATCACAATAAATAGAAATAAATTTATATTGTAAAACAATTTTCAGTTATCATTTATTTATAATACATCAAAAACCGAACAGAAAAGATAAAAGAGCCAAGTTAATGTCAATTCTGAACTTAATTAAAATATACATTCCTCATTAACCTAAAAAATATGCAAGATTACTTTATGATGGCCAAAACAGATTAAATGTAGAACATCTAATGGATTGCACTGCTATCTTCATTAAAACAAAAATAAGTATAATCCAACATATACATATAATTCATGTTCAGTAAATATTAATAGTTTTACATATAAAAGGAAGGGGGAAAATACCACCATTTCAAGTATCAAGTAGACTAGAAAGTATTATTAAACAGAAATTTTTTTCATCAATAGTTTATAATAAATATAAATAAATAAAAGGAAAAAAAAAAATAAATTATTAAAAGTTAAAAACACATGAACACAGGTTTGTAGTTAATATCACAAAGATCAGCATAGGAATAAAAGGCTTGAAGAAAATTGTCTAGGAACACTCTTCTTCGGGTAACCAAATAGTTATGGAATCATCTGTATTTGCACTAGCTAAAACGGTTTTATAAGCTGATATCTGAAAATAAGAAGTTAATGTAATAATTCATACAGATATGTCTAAATTGTAGCATGTTATTAATTAGGAAACTTGGCACCAGAATAACAATATTAAATACATACTTTTGAAATTTCTGAAGAGCAGTTTAATACAGCAATAGGTTCTGGGTTGTGATTGGGTTCCAAAATTCTTATTGTCTTGTCAGTTGAGCATGTAATAATAGAACCAAGAGAATGCTGTATGCCTGTGACTTTGAGTTTATGACCAGTTTCATAAGTCTAAAAATATTGAAATAGGTTTCAAAAAGGAATTAAACTATAATTATGAATGAATCTGTACATAATTAATGGAAAATGTATCAAGTTAAAGATTTAATTCTAAAATTGAAATTAAAAAAAAATATTTCTAATAATATCTATTTCTAAAGAAATATCTCTAATATTTTTTTAAAGTATATTTCAATATGAGTTTCTTTTTTTTTTTTATGTAAGGCACTAACCCACATGATTGACTATTTCTATTTAAATACACTGAATTATATCTGATTGGGAGGACTATACATTTTTCTAAATAACATAGACTTGCGACTTTCTCAGTATATATAATATTTTTTACCAATCTCTAGAAGAAAAAAATAAGACAGGATAGATAAGGTCTCTTAACTACTTTTTGATAATGCAACTTTGAATGCACATATCCTATTCAAATATAACCTTGCAAGAAAATAATAATTTCATTATGAATCAATAATAAAACTCTTATACTTATTCTGATTAAAAAATTTGCTTTTTGCCCAAATTATAAGCAATTTAAATAAAAATTACTTATTTTGATAACCCAGCATACTGTATAAAACAAAATACATGCATATACCAAAGATTATAAATAAAAAAAATTAAAGCCAGAAAATACATACCTTCTCTTTTGTAAAACTTTCGTTAGTAGGATCAATAACATGAAAGAAGCCTAAAACATCTCCTACTAGCAATTGCTTACAGTCATATGACATTGAAAGAGGGAATCCTTCAAACTATATAAAAAAAAAAAATAATAATAATAATAAATATTATAATAATCTCTATACATTATATTACATATATGTGTGTTTAAAGAAATAAAATATTTTAAATTATCAAACCATATATTAATCTTTTATTTTTAATAGAGGTTCTTTACCTTATATATTTCATTTATAAAATAGTTATAAAATATGTAAACATTTATCTAAAAACATAATATTTATTTTAATAATTAAACAAATTATTTATCTGCATTTAAATTTTAATAATCTTTTCCACAAAAAAAAAAAAATAAAAAAAAAAAAAAAAAAAGGTGAATGTTGCAATATCGAATTAACCTCTTTTTTAAACAACAGTCAATACCTAAATTTTTGGTAATTAATATTTTCTTTAAAAAGGATGAAACTTGTAAATACTTCAGAAAATGTTTACAAATTTCAATCAGAAAATATATATATTGTATTTATTTTTAAATATGTTAAAAATTCTTTTAAAAGAATTTTTTCACCAGAATTAATTAAAATAGGTAAATTAATTGAAACTAGGTCACACTTGCTGGTTATTGCTAATAGAGTCTTAAGTTTTTTTTTCAAATTAAAATATACATTGCTTCATAGAATATATGAATTGTTGTTAATTATTTAATCAGGAAAAAATTACCATACAAAAACAGATGTAAAGTTTAATTAAATTGATAATGTAATAAAATTAAATAGTTTAATTAATAAAAAGATAATTTCAAGAAACTGTCATTAAACGCACGCTTTTAAAGAGAGATAAAAATATTTATGTTCATTTTGCTTTGTTACAATGAAGATAAAGGACTAAAAATATATATTTTTTTTTCAATAAAAAAAAAATGTAAATTTAGGAGTAAACATTAAAATTAGGAATATGATCATTGAAAAAAAAGCAAACAACTTTAACCTGTATAGTATTTAAAACTTTTCTTGCTGTTTTGTCATAAACTACAACTGTTTTATCTTCACTCCCTGATATAATGAATTTCTCATCAGAAGCAATACATATGACAGGTTTCTTATGATGTATATGCTGCAAGACGGGTTGAAGACTAACTCGAGGATCAAAAAGGCTAACACTGCGTCCATAACAACCAGAAGCAAGGGAATTATGAGAAAATGCAAGGCACAAAATAGGCGAAGCAAGGCTGAAAAAAAATGATAAAGTGAAATAAATTTCACTTAGTTTTAATAATTTTAAGCTCATAGAATAAAAAATTTAAGATTAAAGATTTTGGAAGATAAACATTTGGTTAGCCAACAATTCTTAATCAAAATTCTTTAAATATTACATTAAATATATTTTATGAAAATTGTTCTGCTTATATATTAAAAAGTATACAAAAAATGAAATATTGGAATAAAATTGAATTTGAAATGCAATAACTTATAATTTTAATATCATAGGAGATATTTTCAGTTACCAAAAAAAGGCAAAACTAAAAAAAAAAAAAAATTACCTATATGAAGTAACAGGAAGAAAAGGATTATCAAGGTCCCATGTTTTAATATTACAATCAAATCCTCCCGAATACATCATTTTATTTTGCTTGTCATAAGAAATGGACCACAGCCAAGCCTACAGAGAAAAAAGTCATAAATAATAGAAAATATTTTCCTTAAAACTGATCAAGAATATTCTCTGTAAAATACTCCATATTTGTTATACATATTAGATCATTTGAATTTATAAAATGCTTATATTTCGAAAAGCAGAGTTTTTATGCAAATTGCTAAAGAAAAAAAAATTAATATTCAAAATAGTTAAGCAGATATGTTCTCCATTTTTAAAATAATTTTTTTTTAATGAAACAAAAGTAAAACAGGAAACATAATTTGTTTTGTTAATATTAAGATCAGTACCCTTGAATAACAAAGTACTTAAATTACATCACAATTTCTGGAGAACTATCAAAAATTATATTATAATGGGTTGAATTGCACAGTATTTCATAAAAATTTTTTTTCTGCAATCTTACTCAGTGACAGTTAACACCAATAAGTGCACAATAGGGCAAAGAATTCAATATGTGCTGGTGGAGTGTCCTCACTGCTTTAAGAAATGAATATATTCAGTGATTACTTAATTTTTGAATTTATATAATTTAACTTTATTTTGCAAAACTTCTCTTTAATATAGATACTTTTTCTTAATCATGTATAAGTTTTCTTTAACAGTAATCAGAAAAATTTATTTTGTGCAACAATGCAGCAAATTAAAGATTATTGTTCCAAATTATTACTGCAGCAAATGAATGATTATTGAAGAAATTTTCAATTACAGATTGCATCAATTAAATTGAATCAACAATACTTGAATTACAACCATCAACTCAAATGCATATTGGAAAACTAGATGGATTGATTATATTAAAAACACAGATCTCGTCCTACCTAATATTTTGTGTGAATTAATGACATTCCCCCCCCCTTTTCAAATGATGATTTACTTTATATCATCCATGTGCAATCTTTATGAAATAAAATGTTAAAGATCCTAACATGAGAACTCATGGTTTATTGTGTTATTTTTGCTGATTTCTTAGGATTGGAACCAATATTCTATTTTTTTATCGTAATATATTTATTTTACAAGATTTTTTTTTTTTACTCATATTCTTTGGAAACTTATTTATCATGTAAAAACAAAATTAGGTGTGTTTTAGTTACACACAAATATAAATTAATATCTAATCGGTGATAGGCAGATCATGACCTCTTTTAGCAACAAGTTCAATATGTTAGATATTTAAGACATATATACTGCATTATATACACACTAAACATTTAGTCTAAAATATTTTGTACTTCAGAAAATATAATCCCATACACAGCACAGCATTTTAAAAATATTAAATCAAATTATAAACTATAACTTTTTACACACAAAAAAGTTTTACAGTGTGGCTACAGAAACTATGCAAAAAATTTTCCTGGCTTTCCTGACTAAACTTACAATATTTCCCTGACCTCCTTTTTGCTACTAATTATAATAGTTACTTGGCTTTCATCCTACTAAGAGATGTACTTTGTGTTTATAACATACACTATTAAAAATATTTTTACCAATTATTTAATAGGAAAAAAAATTAATATTTTTATGAAATTTAATTTAAAAAAAAAAAAAATCGAATGAATATCCTGAAAAAATCTATTAAAACTGAATATTACAGTAAACACCCAAATTTTTACAAGATAACCACTCTTATTAAAATAAATGCAGATCAATTATTTCATTTAAACTATTTTAATTAAGAGAGATTTGCATAATTTATTTTAATGCCTTTTTTTTTTTTTTTTTAAAAACTTGCACAAGAAATGGCGAAACATAATGAAATGGTGAATGACAATGCTCCCTGAATGTGTTATTTAAAAGCGACATAGTATCATTAAATTTTGCTTCCCCCCCCCTCTACATATGATGGAAGCCCAATTTAAAAGCAGAATTAGTAATTAAACATACAATTTAATAAATTAAAGTATGCTTTCAATGCATTGGCAAAAGAATACTTGATTGAATAATTTAGGCTTAATACACTTTAAATATACATAAATAATAATTTATTAGACTTGTAAATTTTCAGTAATTAAATACATAAATAAATACTAATCAATGCAAATGCTAAAGGATTATGAAATTTGGCTTAAGGAATGAATTTGAGTTTAATACACAATAAAATTATTAATAAAATATTAAAATCCTTACTTTTCCAAATCGACTTAAACAATAGCATTCAAACGGGACAGCCTGTCATAAAAAAAAAACGGAAGTAAGGTTGTCTTAAAATGAGTAACGATCCAAGTTGCCACCCATGCTTGGCTACAAAATCAGCAATCGCCCGCATGCTCTCGTCAATTCTCGTAATTTTCTCATATATTTTTTTTAAAGAATTTTTCTGATTAACAAAATTTGAATGCACCACCTTTTGCAAACACCTTTTTTAGAATTTTTGTAGGAACTACAAATGAAATTATGACGTGTTTAGGTCATAAGATATAAAGTATATAATATGTTTACTTACATTACCATGTGCACCTGTTCTTGAATTTAAAAGGCAAGATTTGTAATCTTGAGGTTCAAGAGTTTCCTTTAAATTTAAAATATTCCACAGTTTCAAAGCACCATCTCTTCCCCCAGAAGCACAAATCCAACCATCCTGTGAAATGTTTAATTACAGATTTTGTACAATAAATGTAAGTCTTTAACTTTTTAGATATTAACTTTTCCATTATAAAAATTTCTTCTTAAATGAATGTTTTTTTACAAAATAGATAAGTTAAAAAAGAATTGCATTTAGTTCTAAGCAGAAAGAAATATAGATTCGAATTTAATGAATTAATATGATAATATTAATATTGAATTCAATGTTTAAACAAGACATTTAAAGCAATTAGAAAAACAATGAATTTTAAATTAAATTTGCCCTTTTCATATTAAATACATGAATTTAAATTTATTTTAATATTGAATTTAATAAAGTATTGTTAAAATTAATGTTAAAATAATTTTTGGTACTTTTATATTAACTACCCTTGATATTTAAAAAGTGATAATATTTCAAAAATTTTGGATATATATATAGTTTCATTTTGTACTTTTGATGTCTGTTTGACAACATATCTAGGCAATTTATTATGGGACAGCAGCAATAAGGAAGTATCTTTTTTTGTTTACTAAATAATTAATCAATGATTAAAAAAAACAAGCCTTAATTCAAGTTTTATAAAATTACAACATTAGCACTAAGTAATTAATGATGATTCTAATTATCTTATGCAGAAGAATGCATGAATAAATATACCTCCAAAATATTAACAACATTAACAGAACCAAAATGCGCATCTTTTAAATGAAACATCTTCATATTTTCTCCAGAATTTTTCCACAAATAATAATGCTCTTCTCTTGCAATACAAGCTTCTTTCCAATCTATATCAGGATCTGTACAAAAAAAAAAAATTTTTTTTAATTGATTTGACAAGGGCATTTCTTAAAATGAACATTTTTTTCTATAATAAAATTATCTTCAAAAGAGCTTTCCTATACAATAAGTTAAATTTCTTTTTATACAAATTCAGAATTACACAAGACATTAGGAAAAAATTTTTAGGCAACTTTTTATTCACTTCTATGTGACCAACCCAAAGGGAAAAAAAAATCAACAATTCCAGAACAATTCTAAAAGTTTGCAAAATTTTTGAATCTGAAAATTTTATTTAAAAGAAATTCTATATCTTTCTTCATTTGGGGGGGGCCCTTTTTCACTAACTTCTGGAAAGCTCAAATATTCATATTTCCTTTTTAATTCCCAACTGATAAACATGCTAAAATCTTGTATGTGTACACAGATTATTTCATCTCGACAATTTATCCTTTCATAAAAAAGAATCATCATATCAAGTAATCAAAAATCTTTATTCAGCAGTATAAAAGATGAATATTGATATTGGAAAGATAAAGGCTGCTTTAGTGTCTGATGCATCAATAACACAACTCAAACACTCAATATTTATCATCAATAATTTTTGTAATCTATTACTATAATAAAGTTCTATATAATACTCATGTACATCATTGAAACAAATGTAAATGTAATTTAAAGAAGACAGATTTGACTGATTTCTGGTGTACATTTTACAAAAATATTGTATTTCCTTGTTTATAAAAAGTTATTTAATTTTTTCATTGAAGTCAAAAATTTTTAAATTATAAATTAGAGACAAAATTAAAATAAGCATAATATATGAAATAATACCTGGAATCAATGGATATTTTTTAGGCCATGTCATGGATATTCTCATCCGCCAAGTTGTGTCATTTTGTATTATGTCATTAAATTGTTGGCAAACTTTACTCAACACATTGATAACAAACTTGGAGCTTATGAATGAGCATATATGAAGAAATATTTCTGGAGGAAGGTTATCTAATTTTAAATAGCTTTCCTCAGAGTCATCAGAATCACTTTTTGAATCCATTTCTTTGCAAATAAAAAACATAAAATTAATTAAGTTTTAGTAGAAATTTAACATAACTAAAAATTAATATAATATAATAAGTACATAATTAATAAGAATTTCATTATCACAATAGGCAGGATTCATCTACAGTATCATATACATTGCAGATAAGACACTTAAAAAATAAAAAAATCCTACACATTCATAAAAAAAAATTGAATTAGATAAATATTAAAAATATAATTTTTTACAACTCCTAATGAAATGAAATACATTGAGAACAAAGTTGTAATGAAAAACTACGAGTTTTAAGTAAAAAATAAAAAGAAAAGGATTTAATATACTGTTATGATTCTTACATAAGTAGAATTTTTTTTTTTTTAGTTATACAAGATTGGAATATATGTTAAAAAAATATCCATGTATTGTGAACATTACATAAAAAATACCTAAATAGAACCTACCTGACAGAATTAAATTTTTCTTTTGTTCAAAATAATTAATATGCATGAGAAATAAACATTTAAAATTTAGTAGAAGAGTTAGTTTATTTAGTAGATTTAGTTTAGTATATAATCATTGTAGACATGATTACATGTTTTATCATAATTATATTGGGATTTCGAAGATATGTTTGCAATATTTATCCAGTCTGTTATCAAAATTGCACACTTATACAATGAAAAAAAAAAAAAAAAAAATCTGAACTAATTGTATTTTTGTATGCCAGCAATTGATTTCTCACATTAATATCAATACTTCATCAGATATCAATACCAGCACCAAAAAATCTGTTTCTTGAGTAATTTATCTTGACTGACATTTGTCAATAACATGTGGCTAATACTAAAGTATTGAATTAATTATATAATATGTACAGAAAGAAAAAAATTTGAAATATTTTATTCGTCACGTCCTCAACATAAGAATGTCTTAGTATTTAAAAAATTATATTTACAAAATAATTTTGAAATTTCCAAATCACATATAATTAATTTTTGTTTGATGTATAAAGTTAAAAAAAAAAAAAAAAAATTAATCTCAGGATTATATTACTGAGGAATGAGTTAATATTCAAATATAAATTTAAAATAATTTTAATAATAAAAATTGTATTTTTATTTTTATGCAATGGCCAAGCAAGAAATGAATGAAATAAATTTCACATGCGAAACAAAATCTTCAGAATTATGAATTTTTTGAATATCAAATATGTAGAAAAAATTTGATTAATAAAAAAGTATTAAATATTGAATATTTATACTAGATAAATGTTTACATAATATTAACATCAGTCAAAATTTAGATAGATATTTAAATCAATGCCTTTTAATGTTTTAAATACAATTTTACTAAAGAAATAATAATGTAATTTAAAAGCAAATAAAATAATGTTCTCAACTTTATTATGACTATAATTATATAAGCACATTTTGAAAAAGAGAATAATGAATGTATTAATAAATTCGTTTATATACAAGATATAATTAGTAACACTATTTACAGTTCTATTCTATTGTAACAGTATAGTTCTATTATAACGATCAGCAATATGTTAAATTAACTCAACTTTATAACATAAATTTTATTAAAAATATAATTTTGCTTTATTAATAAATAAAATTATAAATTGAATAATGTAATTAGATGATTAAACTTGATTGTAATAAACTTGTAATTAGGTAAATTATCATGTTCACATGATGATTTACTTTAAATTACACATATTTTTTAGTTATAGATATTTACTGAAATAATAGAGTACAAATTTAGAATAATGAAACCCACATGAATAATTTTAATTTATAAATATCAAATAAAATGTACAACTAAATGCGAATATAGTATATTTGTAAAAAAAAATAAAATTTATTCCCCTAGTATATGTAAAGTTCTCAAAAATAAATGGTTGATAGAATTTAATTTTAATTAATTAAAATTACATTTTCAAAAAATTGCTAAGGAACAATATACAATTTTTCATTGACAATAAAAACGTATAAATGAAATTATTTAATAATCATGATTATGTTTATTAAATTAATGTTTATTAAATTAAATTGTTGTTTTATTAAAAAAAAAAATCAAATTATTCTACCATATAAAAGGAAATACTTTTGTAAATAATGAAATGATACAATTGGATGACTCCTTTTTACAGTTGCTAAGCGACGGATGGGTGAAGAACGGGATTTCACTATCCTTATAGTAGCAAAATCTTTATGAAAACAGGAAATATTTCATAATAGTAATTATAAAAAATTAAATATTGATTATTATCATTTAAAAGTTTATTTATATAATATAACAATTAAGTTTTTCTGAGAAAAAGTAAAAAAATTAGATTTTAATGAGAAGAGAATGACATAAAACAATAATATTTTACTTTTTGAGGATTTTACATTAAAATATTTGGTCAAGCTCAGACAACAAATAAATAAATTTGAATAAGTAGAAGAAATGCAAGTTATGAAAACAGGTGAAAATTTGACAATTAGAAAACAATACTAAAAATAAAAAAAATTAAAAAAAAGACCAGAAAAGTAGAAAGTGCTGCTATTGCCACGCAGATAAAATGTTAAATTAAAACCTACACGGAAAATATCCTAGATAGAAGTAGGTTAAAGAAATTATTATTATTATCATTATTGGTAGATATATTGTTAGTAAATTTGGCCTGATTGCTAATAAAAATTATGTGGAATTATTATTATTAATTTCTCCTTAATTGCAACTATTCAAAATTGTTCAAAGATATGATATTAAAAAGCTGAGAAATTTTTTTGGTAAAATAAAATATTCAAATTACAATAAAATAAAATGTAGTATAGCTTAATTGTACTCGCACAAAACATTTAAAAATATGAAATTCTATTTAATACATAAATATGTAAAGATAATTTTTATGTACATGTGTTCGTGAAAGTACCAAGATGGCTTCTAAGCAACTCAAAGTTGGTTCTCCTCAAGAACTTTCTCTCTAAAATTTTTAGATTGGGATAGGAAGGGAATTTAATTTCTTCTCGATCGGGTGCAGTTTCTGTGATAGGTTGTGACATGTTAAGTACTAGTGTATACATAGAATAAATAATATTGTTGTCTAGTTTCAAATAGAAAAGTTAGAATTTATACTTAATGTTTCTGAAAACTAACAGTTTGAAACTGTCAAATTTTTAACAAGTCTTAATAGAAATAATCATGAAGATGGCTGATACATCAAACATCTTAAGGCGAAATCGACCAGGTACCAAAGCACAGGTTAGTTAAATCAGTCAATAATTTAATTTTTAATAGTTTGTATTTATGCAACTTACTTTTTTCTTTATCATTATCCTTTAATTGTTTCAAAGATCTTATTTATTATATGATATTATATGCGATGTTTAGTAATAAAACAAAGCCCAAATTTTTATTATTAAAAATTTCTTGACGAATTTCATTTTACGTTATTTATATTTTCGTTTTATTAACAATTGGACGAAAAGAAAATTTTTCGAAGAATAATAAGAAGCAAAATATCTGTAAGAAAAAAAAAATGCGAACAAAATTGTATAAGATCATGCTACTATTATTACGTCAAACTATTATGTAAAGATAAGAAACATTGAAAACTATTTATTTATTAAATCTAGAAGAAAACTAATAAAATTTTAGTATTGGATCTTTAAGATTAATGTTGACTCTGTTAAATTTTTATGTTGTTTATGTTTATGTTAATGTACATTATCTTAATATGCAGTTGGATTAAATTAAATTATTAGTATGTAAATTCAAACAATGAGTTCTATTAAAATTGGCAAATTTTTAGTCTATGTGAAGGTCTGCTAATATCTTGTTTCACCATCATGTTTTTTTGCTTTCAGAATAATTCTTTTTTTCATTTTTGTATAATCAATCATTCTTTATTGATTTTAATCATGATCACATGATTTTTGGTATTTAATATAATAATGCAATAATTCCTTCGTATAAAGTAATAAGTAAGATCCATTTTATGTACATAGGCCATGCATTCAAACGAGTTTGCTCATTATTTTAACCTTTTTTTTTTGTACTTTTTATTTTAACATTGATATGACTTGGAATAAATTCATGTAATGTTTTACAATATTTTAAAAATTCATTTCACATGCTATTCATATCTTTGGCTATTATAGTTTTGCTTTAGAATATATTTCTTTATGTATATATTCAATTTCTTTCTTTTTATATACTAATCTCTTTCAAATTTAAAAGTAAAAAATTATGTTGTAGACCGGTAAGAAAATAATATTTTACTTTCATATATATGTGTGTGTGTGTATTGATTTGATATTTGTGAAGCTATATATGACATTTGAAATGCATAACACATACCATTTATAAGAGACATTTTTATTAAAAAAAAA
>BPLQ01004737.1:697759-726199 GCA_021605075.1 Caerostris darwini
TTTTTTTTTTTTTTTTTTTTTTTTTTTTGTAATAGTTTTTTGTGTGTGCATCTCATTTTAGTGTGAGCAGCAATCAGCTAACAAGTTTTCATTTTATTTACTGATGTATTTCAAGTCCATTTAAACTGCATTCTGATGAAATCTTTCTATATATTCATTGGAAACTGTTCCTGTATTAGCCAATAAAAAAGTTCCAAGTGTGTAGGTAGGAAATAAAGTTTTGGAGACATTTTGTATCCCACTGTTCTAAATGAGAGGAAAAAGAGGTTCTTTACAATTCCTTACTTTTATTGTAAGATTGTTACTTTTTATTTCTTGAAGAAGTTTTACATATGTTGGCAAAAGCATTTCAGGTACTGCAAAAATTGTTTCCTCTCTCCCTATTGAAATTAGGATCTTAAACTTCAATTGCTTCTCTTGGGTCTGAGAAAAATGTATTTATTTTTGGTCTCACTTTTATATGGAATTTGTCACTTGACTATTCAAATCCCTTGTCTTTATTTTTTTCAAACACTGTTTAATAATACACAAGTTTTATTGAAGTTATTTATGCATTCTTTTTCATGGTGGTGCTGTGCAAGCTACCTACAAGTTGATATATATGAATTCAAGATGACTTCAGATCAACAATTTTCAGAATTAGATAGGCAAATAAATAATTTGATATATTCGCCTACAGATAAGCAAATAAATAATTTGATTGCTATATTTAGATTTTGTAGTGTGAAATTTATAAGAATCCACCATTGTTATAGTGAGGAATTTGATACCAACCAATATTATTCATTGCTGAAATTAAGGTTTTATTTAGAAATTCTTATTGATTTTTTTCAGAAGTTATGAAAGATTTAATGTTAAATACAGATCTTTCTTTTGTGTTATTCTCTTGCATACATTATTGATAATATACATTTAGTTAATTTACAGCTATTTAAGTGTGAAAAAAAAAACTGAAATGAATAAAAACTAAGTTTGGCTATATACATTTTTTGACATTTAACTTAGGTTTGTATTTCAGAGTAAGAGTCCAGAATGAGTGTTTTTTTCAGTTAGTTGTCAAACGTAACCTTTGATGCCTTATGTTAATACTGTTTTCACTTTTAATAATGAAAAATGTTATTCCTTTCTTTTACCTTTTTCACTAATAATTAAATATTAACTATGAATGTCAGTAACTTTGATACAAAAAAATTCTTGCTTGATTACTTTTAAAAAAAAAAAAAAAAAAAAAAAAAAAACACTTTTATTCAAATTTTCTAACAACAATGTACATTGCATGCGAGTTTTTTCTTTCTTCTGATAGTTAAAAATGTTCAGAATATTAAACCGCAGAGAATTTTTATTGCCAGAAATTAACCATTATATAAACTGAAATCTAATTAATAAATAATTCACTAGAAATTAATTTCTGTAAAAATAAAACAGATTTGTAACTTTAATGAAATAGATTTCTCAGATTTAGTAACAATTCTTTTAATATTCATGTTGTAATAACATATTACTCTTTAAAAATGTTTGACTTCATATGTCAAAGTAGAAGAACCAATCTTGCACTAATATTTTATTACTGTAGAAATTATGAATTTTAAAGTGTTTTGGATTAATCTATATAGTTTTAGAATTACATGAATGAGCAGATACTAGTAATCATAAATAAGTTACAGGTATAGATTACTGCTTGAAATCAAATGTAGTTTTTAAAAATAAACAATATTTCTGCCTCGTACATTTTTATAGAAATGAAAAGAATAATTGATTAATAATGAATTATTAAATTATTCATTTAATTTTTATCAATAGAATATATGTTGCACCTAGTTTTTTTTACCCATTAATATAGCTTGCATATCGAAAAACACTTTTATACATTATATCCACTATCTTATAACTATATGTATGTGAAAATCTTATTTGTCCATATGAATTCCTTATAAATAAGAAATCTACAGTTAAGAATATGATTTTTACAAATTAATTTTGTAAGATTTGTAATTCGTTTGTTTTATTTAATAAAATGATTTGATAAGAGGTATTGTTTTAGTGCTGTTTTTGTTTTTATTTCTTAGCAGTAGAATAGTTTCACAAGATTTGTTTCTATTGGTTGTTACAATCTGACCTATTTTATTTATCTGATAAAAAATATATAGATCCTTGCAGTTGTTATGATGTTAAGTTACAAAAATGTTTTTTTCAGTTTGGATGCTTCTATTTAAATTCTTTCTGTCCTTAAAGAAATCTGCAATTTAAAGTTATATTATTTGACTTCTTTTGTAATAAAAAAAATAAATGTCTTTTATATTAATTCTAATAGTTTCCATTGCATTGACAAATTGATTTAGGTTATTAACTTCTAAGAGTACATGTTTTTTTCTTGTAAATAAATTTGTTGGAATTAAATGTCAATAGTATATATTTTATATATAGTCTTATATTTTTTATTAATTTTTTTTTTCAGGTTTGTTACTACCTGATTGTATTCTTAAGTTGGTTTTATGCAAAATACTTAAGATAATACTTTATTTTTATAACATATGAAATTTTTGATTTTTTTTTTTTCATTCAAAAATAGAATTGTCATAATATTTGATAGATTAATAGTGAAATGTATATTTTTTTAAGAACTGTTATATAAATTAAATTGATTTAATATTTAAATTAAAATTTTTATTTTGCTTATAGAAGTGCAAGAATTTGTAATTAATCTTTTTTATTTATTTTTTCGTACAGAATTTTTGCAATTGGCCAGAAGAACCTTTTGAAGAAATGGATAGTACGTTAGCAGTACAACAGGTATAGGAAAAAATTGTATTTGTTTCAATATTTACAAGCTTAATAATTTTTTTTCATGAAATTCAAAATTCTGTATTAATATAACAGTAAGATAGAGCCTAAATAAAAATAATATAGAAATATTTTTACATGTAAATAATTTATCTATATTGAATAACTAATATTATCAAAGTCAAATAGAGATGCATATGAGAAAATTTATATGTACAGCTTAATTTGATATTAAGTGCAAATTTTTAATTTACTATAAATTCTTTCATTAACTGATTATAACATTGTAAAAATTTTCTTACTATGTTCATATGTTCAGAAAATTTATAGATCATTTTTCCTATCACTTTTAATATATGGAAAATAAAATTTTATCTCAGAAGTAACATTACAGTAAAATTTACCTTTCACTTTATGTTAGAACTTTGTTTTTTACCATGAAAAAATAATACATTTAATAAAAAAATGTTTCTTCCAAATATTTTAAATTTTTTTGTAGGAGATAATCTAATTTTTTAAAGCAATATTATTTATTTGCAATAATTTTATCAAATGAAAATATATTTATAAATACTTTAAATAGTTTTTTAAAAGCTTATGAATTTCACTTTTTGTTTATAGAAAATGATTGAATGTTGACTAACATAATTTCTTGCTTATAATTCATAGCACAAGATAAAGTTTTTATACCCAAAAAACTATTTTTCAGTTTTTGTTCTCAATCATGTACAAAAAAATATTATAAATTTTAGAAAGTGGATTTTGGAAAGAAAATTATACATTTAAAAACTAGGGTGAAAACAAAGACAATATTTTTACAATCATATTTGTTAGAGAGTAAAATCCTGAATAATATCACTGCTAATTATTAATTTGGCCTTTGTAAAACATTGTTAATTCTTTTCTATAATTTCATTCCATGCTGTTTCCACTAATACATTCTGATACAGGATGCACATCATGTTTTGGCTACATTTGTTTGTCAAATTTTTTTCAAAAATTTTTTTTGGTGGTTGTTTTATAGAACTGGTTTTCAGAAATTTCTATTGGGGAGAAAAGCTCACAAGTTGTACATAGCATTTTATTTTGCAATGTGACATTGTGAGGTTTACTACATATAATCTGCAGATTATAGGTACTTGTACCAATTATTAAAAGAGATTTAAGATGCTCATCGTTAACTTAGATCTGTAAACAATCTTTGTGTACTTCATTTTGGAGAATGAAGCGAATTTAGCAAGTATATGCTCGCTCAGAACGCATACTCAGCGACTAGTCTAGAAATTATAGGTAATGACAGAAAAATTAAAACAATTTTGGCCCTTGGTACTTACTGGAGTAAACAGTATGACCCTAGGGCTAAAAAGTTTGGAGACCCCTGCTCTAAACTTTCAACTTGTGCCAAAAACAACTTTAACGATGAGACAATATTGACTTACATTGCAAGAAAGATTATTAGCATTTCAAATAATCACAAAATACTTAAATTTATTATATGACTCATCAAAAGAATCACATACATAAGTCGACACAGGCTCGCCAACTTTTGCAGCTTTTGATTTTGTTCCAAACTTTAATCTATGAACTTCCCATATGTGCATGCTTCAAAAAATTCTCTATGTAACTTCATTTTTATGTTAAGTTCTTCCTTGAAAATATCACGAATATGATTTTTGTCTTGATGCCCCTATCAAGCTGGAGCAAGGAATTAATCAACTTTTTAAAAAAAATTGTTGGTTCTGAAGCGTCTGCATAACATTCATCAATATTACGGGAACCATAAAGCTTGATTTCATTGTTTACTTTTAACTAACATTCTATAGGGGTTGAAGAAAACTCAATATTTGAATTTCTATCTAGAGCTTCCAGGACTAAAAACAAATTTCTACTGACATCTGGAATATACTGAATGTCTTTTAGTTCCATTTCTTCAGCTTTTTCTACTAGTAGAAGCTTTAACTCTGATACTTGTTTTTTCTAAGGCTATCAAAAACTTCTTTATCTGCTGCTTTAATGGTGTAATTTGAACAAGAAAACTTCGAAATTCAATGAAATAAGCAAAATTGTTTATATTATGTTGCATTACTTCATTATCTACCCAAAATGAACTTGATTTACTTTCTGTAAGATTTATTTCTTCACCAAGAGCTTATAAAATAATATGTGCTGAATCATTGGAACTTTCATCAGGCCTACTCTGATACTTTTGGCTTGGCTGTGGTGGTTTACTATCTGCTATCCACTTTGCACACAATTTTACCCAATATCCACTTGACTAACAAAACATATCTGAAAGTTTTTTCTTATAATAAAACTTCCTTTTCTTTTTCTTACATTTGAACTTGATGACAAGTGCTTCTTCAGTTTTTTTGCAAAGTTTCTTTCAAACATACTCAACTGTGCAGTTAGTTCCTCTAAAGTACCTTCCTCGACTTTTGTAAGAAGCATTCAACTTGATTTAAGTGCATTAAAACTGCTGGAAAATATATGTATAACTTTGCACTAACAAAAGCTTTGCACTAGTTTATTTTCTTTCTTTGCAATAAATCTGTTTTTGAGGTCATTCCATAAACTGTTTAGCTTTGCAATATATGTTGTGTTACATCTTTGCCAACAGTCCAATTACAGGTGAAAGAATCTGTGCATATTTTAAATATCTGATCCTTTGTAGTGGTTTCAGATAAAATTTTCAGTACTTCCTAAGCTCAGTAAGTTTCTTCATTCTATGCTGTTTCTCTCCAAGCTTCAAATGCTATTTCTTTGCCTATTCTTTTCTGATAAGACTATTTATCAATCCTTACCCTCACTGTTTGTTTTATAATACAATTGAAATTTAAGATGTGCACTAAGCGGCATAAATCCATACCTGTTAACTTTTAATAACCTGATCATACTTAAAAGAAAACTGATTTAGTGGTCATAAAGCTTTACATGATTTTGACATATAATCAGTTTGTTTTTGGAACAACTTATTTCGAAAACTCATCATTTAAAGTTGTATTATTATCTGTTGCCACTCAAGTAAACCCCCCCCCCCCCCCAAAAAAAAAATTAAAAGTATAAACTCAACATAAGCAACATTGAGTTTTTATGTTGAACCTTTGCAAAATCTGTATTGTGTCATTGATTGGCTCCAGGAAAAGGCGTATTTTTTTTATGCACTTTTGTCATTTTAGTGTCATTCTGATCCATTTATTTGCTTAGAGTAGTTTTTGGCTGGTACATGATCTTTATAATCTTATCTTGAATTTTGATATTTAACATCTGTTCTTCACAATGCTTTGAAGCATTGTCCAAAAAAAAAAAAAAATTAAATTCTCATAAGCGTTATCCAAATTATTTTGTATCCATGTTTTTTATGAAGTTCTTAACTGAAGGCACAAAATACATATTGAACCATTTATGAAAATTACTTGTAAACCCCACACTATGGATTGGTTCATGTAATGAACAGATCGATTATCCCTTTTAATATTTTTGAATACTCATAGCATTTTTGACTTACCTACAACTGAGACTGCACAATTAAATTTAGTGATGCATTAGAACTAACCATAATCATAAGTCATTCTTTGGATATTTTCTTTCCAGTTACATGTTTTTTCATCAAACTTTGCAAACTGCCGTTTAAGACCAGTTTCATTTTCATTGAAAACATGATCAGGTGTTAGGCCTAATTCAGCTGTTTTTCGTTCAATTTTGTTTTAAAATTAGAATTCTCAGTTTCATCTAAAAAAAAATTGCTCCACTTATTTGAAGAAATGTAATGCCATAACACTTTCTGAATTTATTCAGTCAATTTGCATTGGATATGAAATTGTCTTTTTTGAGAATTTATTTGTAAAAATATTTTAATTTCCTCAAAAGATCACAGAAAATAGATCACTTCTTGATCTCTGTTTTTGAAAACAAGACATAAGTGTTTCTTTGACTTCAGCAAAGTCAGCATTCCTCTAAGTTAAACAGCCTGCAGGACCATTAGCAATAGATTTCATTAACTTTCATTTTTTCCATAATTATTCAAGCATTGCAAATTGTTGATCTAACAATATAAGTTTTATACAGAACAGTTGTAGTTTCCCTGTTATCAAATCTTTTTATATTGTTCCTTTTGTCAGATAAAGTTGTGTGCTGACATTTTTCACTTAAAACAGATATACTGATTGTAAAGCTTTGCTTCTCTCTTCTTTGATGTAGACTTGCCCAGTCTGAATATTTCTTTTTTTATGCTTGTGTATGTATCTTGCCAGTTAACAGATGTTTGGCTGCCAGCATTGTCATAAATTCTCTATAAGAAAACTATCAGTTCCAACACAATTTTGGATGGTCCTCTATGGTTTCTTGAACTTTCAGGCCTGGGAGAAGGACAACATAAATTGCGAATATTCATATGTTAAGCTAGAAAGTTAGAGACAATGTACTGAAGGGTAAAATGAGAACTGACATACGATGCAAAGTAGGAGAAAGGTTAAGTTTTAACAGGAAAGAGGGACTCATTTTCCAGTCATGTGTTTCAACAGGTGTATCAAACTAGCAGGAGTGTTTTATTAGAGTGGATCTACTGTATTAGAAAATTCTTAAATGATTAAACTAATTGTGATCTCATAAAGATACTTCTATATTTACAAAATGATTTAACCTTTTGTAAATTCTTTTACTTATTTTATTTAACAATATTATTACAGTTTATCCAACAAACCATTCGGAAGCAACCTGGAAATGTCGATGAGATATTGACACCTCCTGATGGCCAAGATGAAGGAGTCTGGAAGTATGAACATCTCAGGTAAAAAAAAAAAAAAAAATGCTAATATTAATACTTTTTAATCATAAAAATTATTTAAATTGTTACAAAACATTAAACATAAGATTAAAAATTCTTGATTTTTATTCTTTCTTCTTGATTCTTTAATTAAGATTTCTTGAAATTAATATTTATTAATTTGTTTTAGATTTAATTTTTCATTTATACCCGGTTCTTATAACATAAATATTGATTAAAAAAGGTTTGTGTTAAATGCATGTAATATAAAATTGTTCTTTATAATATATATATGTTCTTCCAATTGCTACAATTATGAATTTTTCCAGCATATATAAAAAAAATTAAGCTGTAAGGAAATGCTTAATAAGGCTTTTTATAAGGTAAATTATATATGTATTTAAATGAAAGAAGAAAGATATAAAAGTAAGTTTCTAGTAGAAAATCCTTAATTTATGATAATGAGTGTAACATAAACAATTAAAATGTAGAAAAAACTGAAGAAAATCCTGCTGAGGTTGAAATATGCAACCTTTGGTATACTATTTTAAGACAGTTATTACTATGCTATAAATTTGCTTGTCAATGCAGCATTTTTAGTATAAAAGTGTGTAAATTTTTCAACTCAATTTCTTCAAAAATTTGGACCTACCACTTTGGCCAGTTAACATTCTAGTCTTGACCTACACATAGTATTAATTTCAATTAAATTTGTGATGGACAGTTTATGGGCTCTCTTAGTAAGTTATAATACTTAAGTTCATAAAAATTTATTTTTATTTGCTTTAATAATATTTTCATCTCACTTTTACTGCATGAATGGTTACAAAATTAAAAACAAATTTTTTAAATTGTTAATCTGTTGTGATATTTCATGTCTAATCTTTTAATATAATTCAGCTTAAAGTAATTTTTTATTGTTAGTTTGTCATCAAATATATTCTAAAATAAAACAATTTTAGCACTTTATTTATACAAATGAAAGAAAAAAAACTTAATAAAATATGTTGCAGAAAAATAATATAATTGGCTGTGCCTATATACAGTTTACCTATAAAATTATTTAATAATTACTTAATTATTTTGTTTAACTTTTTTGTTTAACTTATGCTTTGTATAAGTTAAAAATAACTGTCATTTTCAATTTAATATCTGATTAATGACCTGTTTAAAAACTTCAGTTTCCTTTTTGTGCAGAATTAAGTCTTAACTACTTTTTCAAAGAAGAAAAATATAAATAAATATTACGTAAAAAAGCTCGTGAAAGAAATTAATATATATATATATATAGATATTATGTATGAAAAGGCTTGTGAAAGAAATTTTAATTTTAAGATTATAATTATCAAAAATCTAAATTTTTATATAACTTGCATTCCAATGCTTATAATAAATTTCATATTACTGGTATGAATAGAAATATTCAAGTATATTTTTTAAATGATAAAAATTTTCTATTTATAGGCAATTCTGTATGGAACTTAATGGTTTGGCTGTAAAATTACAGGTATTGAGTTTTTATTTTTTTAAAATATTTATTGTTTTTATTACATAGAAAATAACATTAGAAACATCTAAAATGATTTAACTTCCTATAAAATGATTTCTACATCTTTGGTGAAAGAGGAGAACAATTTTTCATATAGTGACATATAAATATAATTGCATTCTATGGGCAAGATGGAAAATCATAAACTTTTATAATCATTAATTATTCCCAGAAACTACATAGTTCAACTGTGAATTGGATTTTCCTCTGTTTTCTATGCCTTACAATGTATATATTTCATAGATTGAATTTCTAAATTTTCATTGCATTCTTTACTATATTTCTTTACCTACTGTAAATATTTATCAAATTTTTGCCATTTTTTGTCTACCTGTAGTTATATCTATGCTTTATTTTTATCATATTTTATTTTTATATTTATTTATATCATATCATATGTATGTAATTTTATGACCTTAAATGGGGGCTACATGGAGTTGACAAAGTTATATGAATTGTATATAACTATGCAATCCATTATGGAAAGCTTAAGTAAATCTTTCAAATGACAAATATTTAGTACTTATTTACCCTGTGTATTGTGTTTATAGACTGAATGTAATTCCGAAACATGCACCCAAATGACAGCTACCGAACAATGGATATTTTTATGTGCTGCTCATAAAACACCTAAAGAATGTCCTGCCATTGACTATACTCGTCATACATTAGATGGTGCTGCTTGTTTACTCAATAGTAACAAATACTTTCCCAGCAGGTAAATTTTTCTTTTAGGAGTACATTAATTATAAGTTGTTTAATTATATTTCAGTTTTTGTTTTTTCAAGAAAATTAGACATTTATAGATACTTGTTTCTTGTAACATAACCTGCCTGCATGTCTTTTGTCACCATTTAAATTTAAAGTCTTAATAATAAAAAAGTGTTATTTTAATATAGTAAAAAAATTTAAATTAATAAGTATTTTTCATATGATTTATTTTATCTTTTGTATTGTACAGTATAAATGTAAAAGAGTTTATGCATTTTTTAATCTTTTAACTGAATTTTTTTTATATATCCTTAAAAAGTATGCCAGTGTGCAGTTTTAAATATGCCATAATTCATTATTATTATTATGATAATGAATTATTACTACTACTTATTTTATCTTTTCTAGGGTAAGTATAAAGGAATCGTCTGTAGCCAAACTAGGTTCAGTGTGTAGAAGAGTATACAGAATATTTTCTCATGCTTATTTTCATCACAGAGCAGTGTTTGATGAATTTGAGGTAATTTATGTAATTCATTCTTGTTTATACGATATTTTCTTTCTCTACTTTTAATGTGTCTTTGTTACTGCAGTTCTAATTAAATAAGAAAAAATTGCTTTCTTGTATGTATTTTTAAATTTATAGAAGGTTTTTTTTTTTTTCTGTATATACTTTTATTTTAACTTTTATTGAAATCCAATATCAGATTTAATGCTCAAAAAGTTTTTATATTTAAATTTATTAGTTTAAATTTTTCATTGAAATTGAAAATCAAATCCTTTCAAACTTGCATCTCTATTCTATACATATTAAATGATTAATTCAAAAATGAAAGTATGGTACTTTTAATCCTCAAATAAGTATGTTTAAGTAAGTCAAATAAATATGTTAATTTTAAGTTTTGCTATATGTGCATTAAACAATATGCTGTTTTATAAATAATCCAAATGTTTCATAAAAATTAATGAATACATTTTTTTTCATCATCTGCATCTTTAAGTAAGTGAAATGAGTGTTCCAAATTGCCTTCATTTTAGAAGTTGCATCTTTTATTTGTAATTGGGATTAATGCAATTTGATTATGTTTAAAACTTTATGGATGAATGCAAAGTATTTTGTGCTAATTCACTGAGAGGGAATTCATACATCGACTTTGTCACATATGATCACATTTTTTTGCATACTTAATTTCTTAAAACTGATGAAGCAATTGATTCTGCAAAAAGATATTTTCTTTTACAAGGAACTTCTTTAATAACTGTCCTCTATTAAAAAGAGAGCAATTAATTAGAGTGGATTGAAAATGAAGTTAAGTAGTTAGCAGATCTTCTGGAAAGCCTAAGTTTGGTATATCAGGCATGTACCCTGATTGATTTTAAACATACTATCTGTGGAGAATCACTTAAAATCAAATCAAATTTCATATAATAATGATTTTTTCTTGCAATTATTGTTAGACTATTTGAGATCTAATCATAACTGCATGAAAATGTGTAAATCATGTCATTGCACACATTTTATATTTATATAAGCATAATATTTTAAATAAAAAAATATTAAAATACATTAAATTCAAAAGAAGGATGTAAATAAAATATGAATATAATGCAATATAATATCTATTTATTATTATTTTATATAAAATTAAATCTGTATTTAGAATAAATATTACTTTTCTGTGTATGCTTTTAAAAAAATCTGTGTTTAAGTATTTTATTAAATCTTAATAATGTTTTTTTAAATTAATTTGAGATTGAAATTTGAAGACTTCTGGTTGTATTTTCAGAATGAAACTTTCCTGTGCCGTCGTTTTACAGTGTTTGTGACTAAATACAATTTGATGTCAAAAGATAACCTCATCGTACCTATGCTAGGAGAAGAATCAAACACAACAGAGAGTGAAGCATAGATATTATTTAAACTTCATATCAGAAGAAAACCATGCATTAAATTAAAAGTCATCATTAAAGAATCTGAGTTTAAAGTGCTTGCCACGAATAAATGAAAGAAAAAAAAAACACTTTTCAAATGTACAAATGAAAGTATCTAAGATTTGATTATTTTTATTATTTAAAATTGACTTGATAAGTATTTTATTTCATGTTAAAATAATGATTTATTCATCTTTTTATTGTATTTGAATCATTTGCAATACATTTGAATTGTAGAGTTATTTAAATTAAAATCTAATAGCTTCAATATGTTTTATTTGGTTGACTACTTACTTTTTTTGATTGCATATAGAAATTTTTTTTTCTATTGTACTACTTAGATATAAGTCAGTGTTGACTTTCTAAAACAATTGGTTTCGGTTGAAACTGCTTTGAATTGGTGTTGTTAGGAATATATAAATTTAAAAAGAACGTGTTTATGTATTTTGAGATAGGTTCTAGTGTAGTTGGCTGTTTCCTTTTTTTTTTTTTTTTTTTTGTGAATAAGTGGCTAGTCATTGTTTTAATATTTTTATTCATTATATATTAATAAGGTATGTGAAATTTCATGTTAAATAAATTAATTCACTGTAATAAATGTTTAGCAGTGAATACAAATGCAATATTTCTGTAACACACAGAAAAGTGCTAAGAAGCTAAATATTTTTAATGCATCACTACTAGTGTAATGCTGCCTTCTTATTGCATTTATTCAGATGTTTTATTTGAATATTAAAAAAAAAAAAAATGAGTTTTTAGTACCTAAAATGTAATTATACTTCAGAAATTTCATACATTTCTGGCATATAATAATTATAAAGAATGATGATAAACTCATTTATATTTTACTAATGATATTCATGTATAATTTAATCTGAAAATAAATGTCTAATACGATTAAAATTTTAATAATTTCTGAAACATATAGTTGGGTTTAAAGCAGTTTATACCAAAAATATGTTTTATGTATTTTTTTTTTTTCTATTTATATATAATTTTGTATTATACATCTTGTATGAATTTAAAAAAAAAAAAAAAAATGGGAAAACATATAAACATGTTTCTAATTGCATATTTGTGATAACAAATTAATATAATATACAAAGTATATATATAGTCTTTGAATAAAAATATAAAATTAAATTTTATACTTAAGAAAAAAAAAGTTTTTTTTCTAAAATTTGATTTATTAATATGATTAAAAGAATAATAATGACTAAACATTTTACTGCAAGTGTTTTCAGTGATAACATTTTTTTTAAAAAATTATTATTTTGGCAATATTTTGTATTTTTTAAGAAAAAACTTGGTGAATTTGAACTGCAATAGCAATTCTTGTAGTTAATACCTCATGATTATTAAAAAATAAAATATAAGGCATAAATGTTATTAGTTAAATACATACATAATAGTTCATAAATTATTTCTCATTGATTTTTTTTAAAAAGTAATTCTATGATGTTCCTCATCACATCATCTTAAATGTCCCCCCTCCCTCTACAAAGATGCCTATAGTTAGTATATAGAACTGGAATTTTATTCTAACTTAGAAATAAGATAAGTGCCAAAATATTTGCAAAGTTTTCTCTTTTAAATGCTTATAAGTAAATATGTATACATTTCTCTTTGTCGCTTTGTAAGTAAGCACTGGAATGCTAATCTTTATTAATTTTTTAAATATTAAAATTATGTGCACTGGACAATCAAATATTTTTTAGGATATTATTATGTAATTAACAAATCTTTATTTCCTTGCTAAAGTCTTTAGAATTTTATTAATTTAAAAAGAAAGTTGTACATTTTTATTTCCTTAATTAAACTCATATTATTTATATTTGTATTTTTAATGTGTTATAAAAGTAGAATTTGTTTATTTTATATTTATTTTATTCCATACATCATTTTCATATTGATTTATAATGATTTTATTTAAATGCTTTGTGCTGTAAATCTATTGCTAAAAGAATTGGATAATTTTAAAGCATGTAGAAAATTTTATTAAATTAGCAATTTAAAAGTTATATAAATTGAATGACTATGAATTAATTTAATTTAAAGAAATGCATTTTTAATAAATCAATTTTCTATATTATTATTTTTTTTTGTCCTAATACAGTAACTGTGATATAATATATTGATTTATCAAATATTTAGTTATATAAAACTTGATGTTTTATAATAATGTAGCTTGTATATTAAATTGAATAAATTCAAAGTAATTTATAAATTTTAATTAGAAATAAATATAAGATTTTAAGTTGCAAATATTTTGGTAAATAACTTCTAAATTAAATTTTTGTGTCAATAAGATCTTGAATTATTCATTGAATTTTTTATTATTATTATTTCCTTCTGTATGATAAAATTGAATTTTTGTGATGTATATATTTTGAAAAAAGACATTATTTCAGTTTTATTTGCAATACATATTCTTTGTAAAATAGGCAGCCTTTGAAAAAATAGTTCATTTAATTAAAAAACTAAAACCATGAATTTTCTGAAATATTTATTTAAAAATGATTAATTCTCTGAGGGACCAACATATGGTTAATAATTTTTAAAAAGTTGCCTTCCTTTTAAAAAAATATGTTCATAATATGCATATGCTTAAAAGTTATTTTATATGTACACCCCTCCCCCTCCAAAAAAAAAAAAAAAAAAAAAGAATTATGCAAAATGCAATAAATAATAAAATTCAACTTTTTTTTTAATTCAGTTTTTATGATAATTGTTAATATTTCTTGCACTGAAATAGTATTGGGATGCCAAGAAGGAAAATATTTGCCATTTATATTTATTTTATTAGTTTTCATTTCCTTTGCATTATGTTTGTTGTTTTAAATACTTCTTAATAATTACAGCAAAAATATAAATACATATTTATAGCATACATTTTCAAATAACCTTTCGATTTTTGATGAGATATTTTTAGCAACGAGGAAACAAATGTGAAAGCTGTCTATAAATTTAATCAATGTATTTATTTTAGTATTTTCATGTTGTAAAAAATCTCATGTTATTTGCTTCATGTTTACTTTATGTATTTTCTTGAAACCTTTATTTTTAAAAGGCTGTTCTTATATGTTAGTGGGTATCATTGTAAATTCCATACATTTTTGTAGTTTAAATATTTTTCATGGATAATAATTCATGTTAAATTGAAAATTATTTATTCTCCTAAAGCAGCTATTGAAAAATATGTATTTTGTAGCTATCATTTTAATATTTGCAACTTGATTCATTAGTTTTGTGTTCATTAAAGCAATAAATCATTTCTTCATGCCCTCTTATTTCATCAATTTCTTTTTATTTGTGCCTTTATGAAGTTTAACTAATTTTATCAATGGATCTTTTTTTTTTCACAAAAATAACTTGCCATTTAACCTTAGTTGAATTTCAAGGATAATATTTAATTAATTTTTTAATGTTATTGTAGCACATTTTTGGTTGTATGTTTTCATGATATATGTGCAATAGAGGAAAATACAAGTGAAATATTTATGATGAAATTAAATTGTTTATAAATTTTAGATCAGACTTTATCAATGAAATACAAGATAGATTATTTTATTACAGTTAGATGGGAATAAGTGCACAACTTTTATAAACTAAAATAACACACTTTTTTAAACAAATTTTTATTTTCTGAAACTTAATTATTCATAATTTAAATTAATTCATAGAGGTTTGATACAAAATGTTCAAATATGCATATTCAAACATATCCTTGGAAAAATAAAGTTTCAATTTTTGGATGAGTTACTCATTTTTTTCTGAGTTTTACAGAATTTTTTTATTATATCAAAATTATTTGAAATATCTCAATATACTTATAAAAGGCTTTAGTTTTGCTGTTTTTAAATATTAATTTAATTTATTTAGAATATAAATATATGTTTTAATAGTTAAGCAATATTGAATTTCATTCATTTTATGTATGTTTAGTAAGGGACGAGGAACATTTTTGTCTTTGTATAATGAATTAATTATTTTAAAAATTAGAAATATAACATAGAATACTGACGGAAATGCACTTTTTTTAAAATGGGATGCAAAAAATGGATGCAATCATCTTGCAATTTCTCATGCAGATTCATTTATACCAAGTATGCAAATAATTAAATTTTTACTGTCAGTGAGTATTAACTTTATTAATAATATGCAAGGTATAAAATCAAAATCAATTATAATTAAATTGCAGTATTATGGTGACCACCTTGAAGGAAAAAAGGAGGGCTATATTTGGCAGTGTTGAAAGTCAACTTATAAATGGAGAAAAAGATGTATAAAATAGGTAGCATACCAAACCTAATTCTACTGCTCACTTAAAGAGCATGGCCAAACCAGTTTGGCTTAATAAAATAAGTCAGTGAAATTTATAGGGTTGCTTAGTTTACAATGCCCAAAGTGGTGTTTTGATTGAATGGGGATGCATAATCTGGTGAAACTTACTGGTCATATTTAATAACAGACTTCTACTTCGACTTTATGAACACTATATTTGCAATGGTTGCTACAAGGAATTCATTATCAAAATGAAAGTCGTGTGCGAATATGAGGCAAGATCGGATGATTGTGCGACAGGATCGAACTAGCCCGATAATATTTTTGTCTGCTGTCCAACTTACTGTAGTCTCTTTCATATTGTTCATGGCAAATTCCACTAAATCAGCATTTGGTTGGGGGAAAGGGTACCTCACAGCGCTCTTTAAGACATCAGCCTTAACCCCTAACATTGACAGGGCCGTCTGGGATAGTGGCCAACAGACTGGTGTGTACTGCTTCAGTCATTTTGGAGCAGATGATTATTGGAACTGTCGCAAACAACACAAGATACAGAAAGTTAACATTTTTTTTTTATCAAATTAAAAAAATTGATAATATACAATCTGAGATATCCACCACTCCATCTTATAACTATAGATTTCTTTTTGTGTAACATATTTATTTAAATTGTTCAGCAAGTCAAGATGTTTTAATCATTGAAATTAGAAACATTTTAGAAAACAAAATAAGACAATGTATATGAGTATTTAAATAAAATAACTGTTATTTTTTTAAAAAAAATATTAGTTCTAAAAAGTAAATAGAATAAGTACAGAAAACTTATAATTTAAACTTAATAATTTAAGGAATTGTAAGGTTTAATGGATCAACCGCATTTATAACATTACTGAGCGATCATCGGGTTGGTAGAACCAATTTTAAGTAATCCATAGTAATTTGTCAAATTAACATATCTGTGATATTATGACTAGCATTGAAATTATTATCTTTTATTTAGATAATTTATTTCATCTCTTAACAATTAAAGTGATGTCATACAGTTAAAAAAATATTAAAATACAAATTCTAATATTTTTCTGAACCATTTATTACAGTATTATATGGCATACATTAAAAATGGTTTGCATAATCAATGCTGATTTCAACCATCAAAACCCTGTAAATTATTACAAATTTCTTTTCCTTTCATCAGCATCTTAAAAAAAAATTTTTTTTTTTTTTTTTGAAAAATAATAAAATTTAAAGTTATTATTTTAATTCTTAAAAAAAAAAAAATTTAAATTACATTTTCTATAAAAAATATTCTTTTATTGAATACTTTTTTGATAGTGGTAAAATAAAGCCAATATATATATTGGTTTTATTAATTATATATATATATATATACTAGAGGCCCCGGTAAACGTTGTCCTGCCCTGAAAATAAAAAAATACTGGAATCTGATCGCAGCGCCCCCTACCGAGTTCAATTATAAATTCAATCTAGGATCCACTCAAACACACACAAAAAAATGTCATCAAAATCTGTTGAGCGGGAGTTCAGTGACAAACACGCGTACAGAATTATATCCATTGCAGCCACACCTACCGGTTCCAATTGTGAATCTAAACCATCTATGGACCTACTCATACAAAATCGGTTCAGCCATTTTAGAGGAGTTCAGTGACAAACACAAGTACAGAAGAATTATATATATATATTATATAATTCTATCTATAATTAAATATTTGTATCTTAATAATTTTTGAAGAAAAAATAAATTTAAAATTATTATTTTATTTCTTAAATAAAAAGATTTTAATTATAATATCTATAAAAATGTTTTTAATGAATATTTTTCTCAATAACTTTTCTCTAGATATTGGTAAAATAAAACCAATATACTTACATATATATATAATGTTTGTATATATATATATATATTGGTATTTTAATAAAAATATTTTTTGAAAAGTAATTAAATTTTTATTATTTTATTTCTTAAATAAAAATTTTTTTAATTATATTTATTTTCTATAAAAAGGAATACTATTCTCAGTAATTTTTCAAGATATTAGTAAAACAAAACCTATATATATATATATATTGGCTTTATTAATTATATATATATATATATATATTGGTTAATTTCTAAAACAACGTTTGCCAACTTTTTTGCTCTTGGGAAAAATCTTTAAAATCCATATTTTTAAGATGTGGCTTAAGAAAGTTAAGTGATTGGACATCCTTGGTTAAATATCATCAACACAATGAATCATAACTGGAAAAATAACTTAGATTATGTAAATTGCTTTAGTTGTCTGTAATAGACGGACGTAGTTGGAAAAATGAGGAATCGAAATACTAATTTGATTTTAATGCAATATTTAATTTTCTATTATCTTCCTTATTTAGATGGATTTAATTTCAATGAGAATTAATTAAAATAACTTCTGAGAAATGAATTTTAGTTTAAAAAATAAACTGTTCTATGTGCATTTAATTTCCCAAATGAAAACCAAAACATTAATTAATGTGATAATGTAAAATTTCCCATTACTTTTATAAACTTAGAACACATTCAGGTAGAGCAATATATTAATGCTTGTATATATAATTAATGAAAACGATTTTTTATGCGAACGATTTGCATGCAAACGATTTTTTTTATGCATGCAAAGGGGAAAACACGTGACGCTTGTGGAATGATTGTAGGGCGTGCACCTAGCTTTGTGGTTTTAGAATAGATCTATTTGATACCGGGTGACAGAAAAAATCAACTACGTGCATCAAATTTCTTTTACTAATGGTGGAACGAATATTTAAAAAAAAAATGTTTATTATTTTTTTTTTTTCCCATTTGTTATTGATAGTCTCGAAGAAGAAAATTTCATAACAGATCTCCGTTGTTAGCAACGTGATATGTTCTATTCCCACATGTTTCATGGTCAAGGTTAAATAATCTGTCCTCTGCTCTCGGTATTTTTTTTAAAATTTTTTATCCCTTCCTTTCAATAGGCGTGTTTATTGTTTTACTACGAGGAAAAATTTTCGAAAACAAAGGGTTCTTTCCATGTTTATCATATTAAATTGTGCTTGGATAAAAATTATGTTAATCACTGAAGTAGATAAATCGTAACTAATTCCGGTATAATGGCCATGATTAAGCTTAATTTAAAGGTGTTTGTGATCAGATCAAATCGTTTCTTTACTTTTCTTATTTAAAAAAAAAAATCGAAAAGTTATTGAGCCCTTTTCGTTTTTTAATCTATCGAATTCGCTGGAACTAAATTATACCTAAGATGTAATCTTGTTAATTACTATAAATAGATGTAATTCAAAGAATAAAAAATGTATCTTATTATATAAATAACTATATAATGGACACGATTTGTGACTGTCGTTACGTCTACTGCTTTAAAAAATGAATAAAATCGTTTTATGTTACAGAGTGTGGATAGGTTTGCTAAGTGAAGGTTTTTCCTATATACAGCACGTTAATTCCAGGTAGTTCTACTTACGAATTTTCCTAGAACCCATCCTTTTTAAAAGGATTAATACGTGCAAATAATGCTTTTGCAATAAACTGATCAGAAAGGTCAAATGCTGATAAACTGCTCCACGTTTGGGGGGGGGGGGGGGGAGAACGTGCGTTTACTGACGCATGATGACGAATAATTATTTATTACAAAAATAAAGCAATTCAGAACATAATCACATAAAATTCTTTTACATCCAGATCAATTCCAATTAAAAGTATTAAGTTATCAACGTTAACAAATGATCATAGATTTTATCTTGTTGGCTGTTATCTAACGTTGTTAGTTGGCTGTACGCTAACGTTATCTTATAAAATATTTCTTTTGAATGCTGAAAAAGCAATTGAACAAGTTAAAAAAATTAAAGAAATTCATTGATTGTAAAATAATGATTTATTAAGTGTTTATTTATTTAAAAGTTAGGTTTAAATGATGACACAGTTATCTGTTATCACAACATACTTAATTATTTAAGTTGTTATATTGTCGTCAGTCTTTTAATCTGATCTCTGAATTGAAAATTATTTCTTTTTCTTATCGATTTTTCTGTTGAAACGTCTTAAACTTGAGGTAGTGGTTCTGAAATGATGCGCCAAGACGCACTGGTGCTTTCTGTGATATTCCAGACTAATATGTGTCTAGATATAGAAATAAATATAACTTGCTCTTTTTCTGGTCAGTTTTCCAATTCAAAAACAGCTTTCCCTACAAACAATCAACCTTTTAGATTTCCTTTTTTCTTCTTTCTTCACATAAAAAGTCACCAAATAGTGATAATACGTCACACAGATTTCAGTTTAGAAATTATGGTTCCATGTTTGGATACTAGGAGTGGTAGCGTCTGTGGGATTTTCAATATTAAAAAATTTTCCATTGTAGCCTATAAGACTCCGCCGTCTATATGCAGTAGTCTGTGGAGTGAACCATTTGAATATATAGCTCTCAGGCATTGGTAGCAGATATAGTATTCTTGTTGCATATCTTACTTATTTGGAAAGTGTTGTAAGTGTATGTTATATGCATATTACTTATTTTCTGATAAATACACCCATATAAAATGAACAGTTTTCTCAAAAAAGAAGCGTGATATTGAAGAATTAAATTGTGGAAATGAACAAAAGTTAAATACAAGTAAAAAAAGCAAAATCGCTATCTACTCGCAAATATAATTGAAGTGTTTTTGAACCAGAAGTGACGATCATTCTTTGTCGCTGTGTTTAATATGTGGATGTAAAATGGCAAATGAATCATTTACGTTTTAATAAATATTTTAAAATTATGCTTTCTAATTTACAAGATATATGTATATGTAATTTTTTAAAAAATATTGTCTGAATAGCAAACAAAAACGACAATTTTTTATAATATAATGACTGTTTCTAATCAATCTCAAATAGCTTCTTATCAAATCCCAGAATCTTTAGTAAAAAATATAAAAGCTTATACTTTAGGTGTATCCCTTATTTTATCTGCATGCAGAAAAATGGTCTCGGCAATGCTAGGGAATGAGGGCCTGAATGGCCGAGTGGGTAGCGCTTTGGCTCTCGGTAACACAGGTTTCGGGTTCGAGTCCCGGTGGTGCTATGGATTTTTGTAGTGTTCAGAATCCACTTTAAACCGTAGGTCCCGGTCCTAATAGGATCGTAGAGCGCTGCGGGGGCATTGTTACTCCGCGTCCGTGGCTTATCTTCAAGTTATACGCGCCCCCTGGATAATGCAAAGGGAGTAACGTCTGTGTAGCGCTTGCCTTAAGGCATCCAAGACCAAGCTGTCTAAGTGTTTGCCAGCTGCATCAGAAAGAAAAAAAATGCTAGGAAATGAAGCAGCAATGAAAATAAGCATGATTCCCTCGTCCAACGATACAGTTAACAGGCGTATTATAGAAATGTCTTCTAATAACGAGAAAAATGCTCGCAGTAATAAATTTCAGTGTTCACATTCTGCCTTGTAAGTTGGTGAATCAACAGACATCTCCTACAAGGCACAACTCTTAGCTTTCATTCTTTTTATTAATCAATATCAAAAAGTAAATGAGTTTCTTTTTTATAAAAATTTAAGTGTGTCTACAAAAGATGAGGCCGTTTTTAATCTTTTAAATAGCTATCTTAATAAATGACAATTACCATGAAAGTCGTGTGTAGGTATTTATACAGATGGTGCCCCTTCCCCTTACGTCTTTCGTAAGAAACCAAAATGAGAATCTTATCGTAACTCATTGCTTTCTTCGCAAAGAGGCCTTGGTGGCCAAAATATTGGGAGAAAAATCAAGAGGTTTTACATCAAGTAGTTCAGATGGTAAACTTTTAAAACAAGGCCTGTCAAATTGCGTTTATTCGAAAAGTTTTGTATCGATATAGATTCACAACTCAGAAGGTTGCTTTTATACAGTCAGGTGAGGTTACTTTTCAAGAGGAAAAGTACCTAACCATGTATTTGTGCTAAGACAAGAAGCGATGATACAATTGCATTTTTCAAACCTCCTTCAGTGCGAATATTGGATTGTAAGTTAGCAGTGGCCCTTGATAGCCAAGTGACTAGCACTCTGGTGCTCGGTGCCATAGGTTTTCGGTTCGAGTCCCACCGGTGCCATGGATGTTTGCAGTGGTTCGGAATCCACTTTAAACCCTAGATCCCGGTCTAATATGACTGTAGAAAATAGGGCTGACAACCCTTAAAAAGAAAGCATCTCCTGTCACGAAATCTGCCAGTAGGCAGACGGCTTTGGCCCGCCATGGGGTTGTTGCGCCAATGAAGAATAAGAATAAGAAGGTTACAGTATTTTGTCGATATATTTCAGCATTTAAATATTTATAAAATAGCATGCAAGAAGAAGAAGAAGAAGAAAACATTCTCACATCCACTGACAAAATAAAAGCCTTCCAGGGAAAACTATACATTTGGAAAAGAAAAACTGTTGAAGGTAGTTTGTAAAAGTTTCCATTAGTAAGCCTAAATGAAACACTTTCAATAATAGATGAACATTTAACAAGTTTAAACGAAAAACTGAGATTAGATTAGAAATACATTCATGAAAATTTCAAGTGGTTTTGGTTTAACATCAACAAAAGGACAGGCAAGTTATATCTACTCATCGCGGATAAATGATTAAACATAAGGGATTATCTCTTAAAACCTCTAGTACTTCTATAAGAGATGAATATGTCTCAATATCTGAGGAAGCTTTGGACATTTTACTATCATTCTCAATATCATATTTATGTGAATTAGGATTTTCTACCCTCACCACAATTAAGTGTAAAAAGAGAAGAAATTATCAATGCATTGATGAGGAAATGAGAGTTTACCTTTCAAATACGTATATAGTCAATTATTTAAGAAATCGTTAGGATACCCATACAAGAATGAACGGAATCTGAATGGCCGAGTGTCTAGCACTCTGGTGCTCAGTGTCAGATCTTTCTTGTTCGAGTTCCGCCGATGCCATGGATGTTTGTAGTGGTTTGGACTCCACTTTAAGCCGTAGGTCCCGGTCTCATATGACTGTAGAACGTAACAAAGCCAAGTCAGACTTCTACCTACGGGTGCTCCATCACAGCAGAAGCTTCCGCTTATCCTTAAACCATACGTGTTCGTGGGCTTGGTCTAGATGTCTACCAAGTGTAATAAGAAACAACAACAAGAATGAATAAACTTAAGGTATGTTTAATGCATTTTTTATCTTGTTATTTTTTACTGTAACATTTGATTTAGTTATTATAACATATTTCTTATAATTTATATATAGTGCGCTTACAATTATTTGTAGTAAAAATTTGATTTGATTATAATGCGCCTCGACTTCAAAAAGTTTGAGAACCACTGCCAAATTCAAAATTTTGTTTTCTTACCACCTACGAAGAAAGAGTGTGGCAGAAAAAGAATAGTGCGAAATAAAAGTAAAATTGGTGTGTCTGCTTTGGAGCCTTCACCTTGTTGCCGATTGTGCATCGTTGTGTCGGATCATCTATCAAACTCTAGACTCATCTTTTTGAGCTGCTTTCATGGAAGGTCATCCTGTTGTTGTCTGGTCTCGAAGGTTAGACCGTGGGAGAATTCGTCCCTTTTGACATGAATTGTTCACATGAAAGTTAAAATTAGAAATTTAGGTGTGGTTTTAAAGATTTAAAGAGATTGGAAATGTATAATAAATTAATATTTTTTGATATCAGAACAACTTTCTGACTTAAAGTTTCGATAATGATATATATTGTGTTCATATATAAACTTTAATGCAATTATATCGCTTTACATGCATTTTGATCACTAATATTTTGTATATATTTACTAATCTTTGAGATTAAATGTGTTTTTTATAAATTATCACTCAGAACCTAAGTTCATGTAGGATAAACGAGGGCTTGAAAGGCCGAGTGTCTAGAGCTCTGACATTCAATGCCAAAGATTTCGAGTCGAATCCCGGCGGTGCCATGGATGTTTGTAGTGGTTCGGAATCTACTTTAAGCCGTAGGTCTCGGTCTCATATGACTGTAATAGCGTCACGAAGCTAAGTCAGACTTCTGCCTACAGGTGCTCCATCCCAACAGAAGCTGTCCCATTTTCCTCTACCCATGAGTAGATTACTCATGAGATGTCCGTCCCGCATTGCAGGACACTGAGGATTAGTCACAACACACACAGGATAAGTGAAAAACCGAGATTAATAATCTCGGTTTTTCACTTATAGATAAGAATAACCAGTAAATCAGTTAGTTAATATATATTTTGGTATTTTCTTTTTATATTATTGTTTATTTTATGAAATGAAGAATAAATTACAGAAGATAAAGAGTATATAGTAGAGGTTTTTTTTTCATTAAATTTCAAGGAATATCACTTAAAAGGAAATATCTACTTTAGTGTTAGTATCCTCATTTGCATTATCACTTTGAATTAGATGAGTGCCATTTATTATATTAAATTTTTAATGCTCCACAGAAAATTTAGATAATGTAAATTAAATCTCAAAATATTTTTAATAACTTTATTACAGTAGAGTCCGATTATTCGAGCTCCTTTTAACTGTGTTTTCGTTTTAACAAGCTTACTGAAATTTAATAAAAATTTATGTTTTTTTTTTTCCATTCTGATCAGAAACTTTTTTCGTGTTCCATTCCAGTATTAAGTAGCTCATGATCGTTTGGAAAGAGGTATAGCAACAAGGGAAGTTGTTTCTTACCTTTCCCACCCTTGAAGAGGCGAGCGTTTTACCAAGATATGGGGACTGGTTGGTTCTCATTAATTTGAGACCGTATCGGGCAATCAAATTACGGAACAGTAAGAAATTGCAGATGGACTTGATTGCAAACATGGTTGAAAGCTACGAACCACAGAGCAGTGCTGATGAATCTGATATCTATCAGGAAAAAAATGAAGGAAAAAAAATCGATGGCCTAAGTTTACTTGAAAAAAACTTTTAAGGCTATACCTGCAATTCTGCCATCACTTAATCAATGGACTAACATTACAGTAAGAAAATATTTACCATCCACAAACAAAAAATAGCAAGGACTTTTTCAAATGAACAATTCAATTTCCCATTTTATTAAAAAAGCGGTGTTCCTATTTATTCCAATTTAATTCCCATTTATTGCTCCCAAACAGTGGAGTTCCCATTCTATTAAAAGTGTGGGTCGGATGGTCGAGTGACTAGCGTTCTGGCGCTCGGTAACACAGGTTTCGAGTCCCGGCGGTGCCATGGATGTTTTTAGTGGGTCGGAATCCACTTTAAACTGTAGGTCCTGGTCTCAATGACTACTACTACTACTACACCACACCACTGTGCCTAGAGCTGAGTTGCGAGGCTTTGGTTTTGAGTCCCGGCGGTGCCATGAATGTTTGTAGTGGTTCGGAATCCATTTTAAACCATAGGTCCCGGTCTAATATGACTATGGATCATTGGACGTAGGGCTGACATCTCTACCCCTGAAAAAGAAAACAACTCCTGTCTCAAAATCTACCAGTAGGCAGACTACCTTGGCCCACCATGGGGTTGTTGCGCCACTGATGATTGAAAGTGTACATCACAAGGATTGAAAGTGCATGTAGTATGGCAAAAATAAATAAATATTCTGTAAATATATATTTCATCCCTATATTTATATTTAGTACGATTTATATCAATAAGGTTTGTCCGCTTATTCTTGATGAGCTTAGTTAATATTAACTCGAATAATTGGGATTCTCATGATCATCATCATTATTATCAGTGGCGTAACAGCCTTCAGGGAATAATCAATATAACGAATAATCAATGTAAAATGAAAAATCAGTGAATAATAAATGTAAAATGAAAATTCATAGAATAATCAATATAATGAATAATCAATGTAAAATGAAAAATCAGTGAATAATCAATGTAAAAGGAAGGTTCTGATGAATAATAATTAAAATAAATAATTTTATTACTTCGAGTGAATATTCAAAATGCAAAAAACTGTAAACCAATTTTCGAAATTCAATATCGATGCTGCCTTAAATTATTATTCTAAGACTCGCATCTTGTATAAATGCAATGAAAGCTGTGATTAGTGAGAAAAAAAAAAGTTTAAATTAGCATTTTCCATAAAAAAGTATTCAATGAAGATAATTAATTCATTAGAGACTGATTTGAAACAGTTCGATTTAAAAATAAATAAATAAAAACCAAACGATCTGCCTTCTAATGCACCTGTTCTACAGAATTAGAATAAATGACAAGGCGTCGTGACCCGGTTGATAATCGTTGCCACACTTGATATCAAAATGCATCACAATTATCGTCTGCTTGTCATGTCGAGACCTTGGCAATGAGACGAGGTCAGACAATTGGTATACGTTTCCTCTTGCTTAATGGAATGAACTGACCGGCATTAAAGTAGCACACATTATGGAAATAAAACAGCCTAATTCTTTTAATTACACTTTTTTTTTCTGAAGGTGTAACTTGATCTGTTCTAAATATTGAATTTATAAGTATCTAATAGATTTGATTTATAACATAGAACCTGTGGTTTTCATGAAAATAAAGACAGGACATTTCAAGTGTCTAAGCTACTAGTCGTTATTAGTAAGGTTGTTAAGCTACTAGTTGCTACTAATTTCAGTTACGAAGCTACGAGATCGGAATTTGTAAGTCTTTTCTATAAAATTATTATTATTTGATTGATTATTATTTAAGTAATCTATTGTATTTCAATGACTTAAATCTTTAGAATAATATTTAGAAAGTTTTTTAAAATCATTTATTTATGTGTTGAAAATCATTATTCCTATTTCCTTATCGATTGTGAAGTAAAAATACGTAACTGCATTAACAATCAAAGATTTTCTTCAAAATAACCTTATTCTAGTGGGCTTGCTCTATTCTGTGGCAAGCTTAACTTAAATATTTTTGATTCCAAAAAAATTAAATTGAATACTTGGATTTATATTATTTTGTTAATTTAAATTAAAATTTTGAAAAAATTATCTTATGGAATAAATATTTTAATTGTAATTATTCCATTTGATTTTAAGAAGAAAAAAAAAATTCTGACATGAATATCAGGTTTTTATGTTAAAAAAATTATTATTTAAAAAAAATAATAAATAAAAAAAAAAGTAATACATATATAGCAAATTTTAAAAAAATTATTATTTTTTTTTAAATAATAATTTTATGTAAACATTTTTTTAAAAAATTATTTTTTAAATTTTTTAATGTATTTATGTAAAAAGTTATGTAGAAAATTTTAAAAAAAATTACATTTAAAAATATTTTATTATAGAAGAAATTAATGTAAAAAAATGTATATTTTTTTGTAAAAAAATTTTATTAAATTTGAAAAAAAGATAAAAAAAAAAAAATTTAATATTCTGAAAAATTATCACATTGGTTAAATGTACTGTAGGATGTTTATATAGATGCAAATAAAAAATGGAAGTTAATGTTAAAATTAAATGATAAGGTGGCAATTCAATTGTATTTTTCAATAATACAACCAGTAGCAAAGACAATTACTGTTTTAGCAGCATGCTAAATAAGGGTTGCTTTCTCACCACCGAGTCTTAGAAAAAAAAAACCATATTGGATTAACAATTAAAGAACATCTCATAGAACAGGGATGGGCAAACTACGGCCCGCGGGCCAATTCCGGCCTCCCGGAAGATTCTATTCGGCCCGCGGATAGAATTTTAATTTGCCGGTCCGAGGCAAATTAAAAGAAATATATATTTATATATTATACACCCATCTCCTTTTCTACTTTGATTAAATATTATTTTTAATATTATTATTTTTATCTCATTTAACGAGGTTAAATTCAATACTTTAAATAAATGAAGAGAAGCTTAAGAATTACTGCATTTTGAGTTTGAACGCAGATTTCAAGATTTCAGTGCCATTCAAACAGAACTGGATATTTTTACCATGCCTTTCAACTTAAATTGTGAAGCAGTGAGGTAATATTTGCAGGTTGAATTAATTGAGTTGCACTCTAACAATCATCTCAAGCAGTTGTTTCTAAATATGCCAAAGTTAGAGTTTTACAAATCATTATTGAAAGTAAATTTCCCAAATTTAATATCTCACGCCCAGAAAATCAATGTTATGTTTGCTTCATCTTATATATGCGAACAAGCGTTTTCAACTATGAACCTTAGAAAGAATTATTTTAGAAGTAGACTGACAGATGAGCATTTAGCCTCGTTCCTTAGAATTAAATCAGTACATCTCACTTCGAACCTCAATATAAGAAACTTTTAAAAATGAAATCGTAATTTCATTCATCTCATTGACATATTGAAATTGTAATACTTGTATATTGTTTTTAAGATTTTAGAAAAATTTATCTTGGCCCGCCAAACTTTTTTTTTTTTTCGAATTTCGGCCCGCGACCGAAAAAGTTTGCCCATCCCTATCATAGAAGGTATTTTATTATTAT